>JAULBS010017987.1:0-10848 GCA_032355785.1 Symmetromphalus regularis
CCGGACGGGGGGTTTTACAAGAAAAATATTCATTGCCCGAAAATTAGGCGGAAGGCGGGCGTTGGGCACCCCCCCCCCCCCCATTAAACTGCGCCTGCTTTTGTCGCTTACCTGTAAGGGGTCATCAATTTTTTTCATCATTTTCACGAGCATACAAAAAATACTTTCGGGGGGAGGGGATGTGGTTAAAGGAACGTACGCATTTCAGAATAATTTTAAAAACAAATGACGATAATACTATTTCGGAAATCATTTTTTTTTCCTTTTAAGTTGGTACGCTTTTTTGGGGGGAGGGAATAGTGAGGGAGGGGTTCCGGAAAAGAGTACCTTCTGTACGCTCGTGAAAATGAAAAAAATGGATGACCCCTAATATCTATTAATGTTGATAAGGAGAAAACCAGCCATTTTCAAGCTTCTAAGAGAGGTCAGAGCAATTTATTACCAAAAGCATTTACAATAAAACGATCATAAAACCATAGTCGTAAAAATTAAATACGTGATCATAATATGATTAAGATACTCCAGTAACGTACATTTAATACTCCAGACGCACATTTAAATATCTAATTATATTCTTAAGAAACTGATGGATAGCTCACAGGAAAATTAAATTAAGGATTTATAAATAGAGTGACCTTCTCAGTGGTTAAGTGTTTCAATGAGAAATCATTCAAGGTAAAATTTACTGAATAAAAACGCAAAGTGTCATTAGAGGAAAGAAAATATTCTGTTCTTGTTATAGATACTGTTCCTGTTATTTAAAAATGCATCTGTATATTTACTGTATATTAGCGTGTTTAGACAAACTATTTGATGTTTTATGGTCATCTTCTATCATATGTCGTATGTGTAATACTATTTGAGAATTAGACACGTATAGTTAGAACGTGTACATGTATGTTGAGTTGTTGAGCGCAAACTTAACCAGTGCAAACCAGTCCACGTGACAGCAGATGCTCAACAATAACAATGCCGTAATCATATGCTGTCATGTGGTACTTAAAAGCCTCAAACAGTTCAACCTCAGATAACCAGCCTCCGTAGCGCAGTGGTTAAGATATCGGACTCGAGGCTGGTAGGTACTGAGATCAAATCTCAGTCGAGGCATTGGATTTTTAATCTCAGTATCGGATCCAACCCAGTGAGTGCTCCGCAAGGCTCAGCGTGTAGGTGTATACCACTTATATCGACCAGTGGTCGACAACTGGTTTAACAAAGGCCGTGGTATGTGCTATTCTGTCTGTGGGATAGTGCATATAAAAGATCCCTTGCTGTTTATAGAAAAGCAGCGGATTTCGTGTCTCCTACTAACACTAACCTCTGTCCTGGACAGACAGCACAGGAACCTGAGTTGAACCTTAATTGGATATAAGCACGAAAATAAATATATCCAACCAACCAGCACTGCGCCACCGCGGCCGGTTTGGTTTCTACGTGTTGTATTTGTACGTGTGTTGTATTTGTACGTGTGTTGTATTTGTACGTGTGTTGTATTTGTACGTGTGTTGTATTTCTACGTGTGTTGTATTTCTACGTGTGTTGTAGTTTTAAGTTTTATTACTAAAATAGGTTAAATTCTTGGACACCCTACAATATCTCTTTAGTCAGTTCTGTACTAGAAGCGTAATCGAAAAACAATCCATGTCCCATGTTTTCTAAACAAAATCCGACAATGCTTATAGTAAAAGAAACCTCAGTAAATCAAAAACAAAAACAAATCCTCCAAGAAATCTGAACTGCGACATAACTGCTTTTCTTGTGCTTGGTGACAGTAATCCGCCCTCGTTGTCCAAGCCATTCAAACAGGGAAGCGATTGAATGTCAACCTGTCTATTTTACGAATATTTACGTCATGGATTAGTCACGTGATTGACAGACATCGGCTACTGATCTACTCTCGCGAGATTAAGAAAAACCTGTGCGAGACTTGAGCGAGTGGAATGCATTGTACGACACCCCTTACATGCGATTAATTCGATAATAATTGACAAGGAAAGAAAGAGAAACTAATTTGAAGACGGTTCAGAGATTAGTGGTGACGCGAGAGTGCTCAAGATAGCGAGTCGCGTTGAGGTGTCCGCGCAATCACAAAAATCGACCGTCCTGTTTCCTATTCCGTTCTGTTTTTGTGAACTTGCCGATTTTTTTTTTCTGCCCAAAGAAAAGAATCGTGGAAGGAAGATTCTATTTTTTTATGTAAGCTTGTTCAAATGGCGTCTAAAATGTATTCATCTTAGGCAAATACTATTTTTTTCTTTCTTTTTCATGCAATTAGAAAATGTGGACTGAATTACAGCTGTACGTGAATATTTGCAAGAATTTAGAAACAGAACATTTTTAATCAAATATAATTCAAAACTATTACTAAGATTTGTATTTTTTTTTTATTGTATCCATTAGTTAATGGTTGGATTATGGAATTTTTTCCCCATATATCACTTTGCTGGTTTAGTATATTAGAGGTTCTATCCTATCATAAGGAAGGAAGATAATAATATTAAACAAGGCACTTATTATGATACATTTTATATAATAGTCAGTGAACGAAAGAAGCAAAATGTTAATTAACGATGTTGTTCACGTGACACTGCGACCAGCAAGTACTAGGTGAAGAACATCTGTGATGCATGGTATTATAAGAAGAAGAAATAAACAAAAGGAAAAAATAATAATATAAATTCAATAATGATTACAACAATAATAATAATAATAAATAATAAGGATAATGTAAAATAAAAACATAATTACAACAAAATAATAATAATAATAATAGAGACAAACAGACAGACAGACAGACAGGTAGGCAGACAGGCAGGCAGGCAGAGAAGGAGATTTCCTTTTTTTTCCTCAAACAAAATATTAATGGAATATTTGTTTTGTATACAACACAGAATGTTGTCTATATGACGGTACTGAGAGTGAAATGATTAGAGGTGTGTGTTGTTTGTTTTGTATACAACACAGAATGGTGTCTTTATGTTGGTCCTGACAGTGAAATGATTAGAGGTGTGTGTTGTTTGTTTTGTATACAACACAGAATGTTGTCTTTATGACAGTACTGATAGTGAAATGATTAGAGGTGTGTGTTGTTTGTTTTGTATACAACACAGAATGTTGTCTTTATGACGGTACTGAGAGTGAAATGATTAGAGGTGTGTGTTGTTTGTTTTGTATACAACACAGACTTGTGTCTTTATGACGGTCCTGATTGTCAAATGATTAGAGGTGTGTGTTGTTTTGTATACAACACAGAATGTTGCTTTTATGTTGGTCCTGAAAGTGAAATGATTAGAGGTGTGTGTTGTTTTGTATACAACACAGAATGTTGTCTTTATGGCGGTACTGAGAGTCAAATGATTAGAGGTGTGTGTTGTTTGTTTGTTTGTTTTTTAAAATGTATTTGAATTACTATTATTATTAGTTTAAACTTTCCTTTTAGATTTCGATTTTACTCACTGCAGTAAAATGCGTCAATGTCGAATTAATTTATAACCAAAACTGTAGCCGATAGTTGTATTCAACATGGCGGGAGTACTCCAGGACGAAATAAACTATTTCCGGTAATGAAATATTCACTACTTCCAGTAAAGAATTATAGATAATAACTTAATAATGTTTTTATTGTTGTGCATTATAGTTTAAGTCTTTGTTGGTTTTTTTTAAGATGTACATATATCTGTAAAGTCGACGCTTTTAAACCAAGATGTAAACAATAGAAACATATTTTATTCATTAACACTTCATATCTTTTGACAAATCGTCTATACAGAAACACATTAAGGATAAACCATGCATTATTTATATTATTTTCTTTCCTTTTATCACAAATGAGCCGGTACTTTCCAAACAGGTTTCAGAGATCAACTCATTATATCCATGCTACAGGTAAACAGTCGGATAGCAGTTTTGAATTGTTGTCGTACTTGGTAATACATTAAAACGTGAATTATTGATTACAAAATAAGTGTTATTGAATTTTGGAATATTAAATTATTTTGTTAATATATAGAAAACGAAATGAATTTTAGCTTATGTTTTCTAAAGTAATATCCTGTCTGCTGGCGTTATTTCAGATATTATTGATGATATCGTATATACAAAATCTACTTGCTTCGTATCGATTGCTTTCAGTGTTGTCACATAATTATGAATATTTTAAAGTCCCGTGGCTGAAATTCTGTTCTTATTTTACGAGTACTTAACTTTATTTATATAATTTATGTTAATTAATATCATATTTTGTACATTATTAGCAGTATACTTTTTCTGTCATCTTGTCATTTTATCTATGTATATAGTATTTTATTGTACGTCCTCTGTCGTTGAATTAGGGCCAGAGTGACAATAAAGTTCAGTTTAGTGGCTGGTTATGTTATGAAAACTAGACGAGTTCATACAAACTGTATATAGAAAGAAACACATTAACATATATTTCGTGATCTTCAGTGGAAACCCGCTACCACCACATACAAGTAGGCTACTCTTTCCTATAAGCAGCTAGGATGTTTGTATTTGCTTTCCACAGACAAGACATCACATATCATAGTCTTTCTTACAGCAGTCGTGGACTACTTCCTGGAACGACCCATATCACAATAGTAAGACCTTCTGAAATACATATTGCTCGTAAATTATGTATATTTAAATTCATAGTGTCCGCCTGTCAGTCCCCCTGAATTCCGCGGCAAAATATATTAAATTCCGAGGAAAAATTAGCCATTTTCTGCGGTAGGAATTGCGAAATTCCGCCGAAAATTCTGCAACATAAAAATAGAAAATAATACTTACAAATTTACACTAAATGTTTTTTTCACAAAATTAGTTCCAATTTACATTCTTATGATACCAGTAGGACCTAGAAGTCCAACCAAATCGTTAAGAAATATATAATATTGAGAGTCGCTTGTTGTGATAGAGGGATACCATTTAAACATGCTAATACTATTGTCATATATATTAAATAGGATAGAATGATAGAATCCTATTCCGTATTCGTAAAACGTGTTATTTACGTCAGAGTCTTCGGCAGTTTCCGTAACCTAAATAACTAACAATCACTCCGTAACCATATTCTATCAGCGCCCACCCACCTGAACGTATCACGAGTGGCGTGTTCAATTTGTTCTGCATTGACGGAAACAATCGACAGTTACGGAATGAAGTTATACATTTAATAATATGTTACCTACTATAAAGAAACAACTTTCTAACTCAATGCTTCAATTTATTTTTAACAAAATGTGACGTTTATATTTATTGTGAAGTGATTTTTAAAAAATCTACGGCGTTAAATGACAAATTCTGCAAGTTTTCTGCATGAACATTGATTTTCCTCGGACGTACGAGAATTCTGCGTAGGGATGCAAATTCTGCAATTTGTTCTATGGGGACTGGCCTGTGATCCTTCCCAGTGGACCTATTTGCAGTTTGGGCTAATTTCCGTTCCAACAAGTGGTCAACAACTGGTATATCAAAGACATTGGTGTGTGCTGTCCTGTCTGTGGGACAGTGCATATAAAAGACCCTAGCTGTTTATCGGATGGAATAGTCTATGTGACGGCAGCGGGTTTCCTCTAAATAAACATGTCAGAATGACCATATGATTGACGTCCAATAGCCGATGATAAGATAAAAATCAGTTAGCTCTAGAGGCGTCGTTTATTAAAACAAACTACTTTTTTATGGTCGCGGAAATATTTGGCAAATACTTACATGTCGTATCTTCCACGTGCTCAGCTAACTACATACGCATAAACAAACTGCATAGTTGTTTTCATTAACAGTATGAGATAGACGAGTTACTATCATGTGTAAACAAATAGCATAGTTACTTGTTTTTATTCAGTCTGTGAGCTGAAGCGAAGCGCGAATGCGTTGTTGTTGTGTGTGTTTTTTAGTGTGTTTTTTTTAGGGGGAGTGTAGGTGGGTGCGGGGGAGAAATATGTTTCTGACCCGATTATTGGATTTTTAAATTTATTTACCGCCTGTCTTACTATGCAGCTGTTTCATAATACATGCTAATATAAGTATACAAAGTGTAGACACAGATTCTACTATGTAATGTTAAAGGAAAGGATTTTTTGTTTAATGACACCCCAGCACATTGTTTATTCAGCGGCTGTTAGGTATCAAACGTATAGTGTTTTGTGGCACTTGGTCTTCAGAGGAAACCCTCTACCATGGTCCCCCCTCCCCTCCACCCCCACATTTTAGAAGAAAACTAATAAACAAAAATCCTTTTCTTTTTAACTAAATAAAACAATTTTCAGACTCGGTGACAAAATAAAGTGGCCGAAATTCTGAGAGTTTTCAGAGCATGGATGGTCTCGAGTCCAGTAATTAACACGTTGGATGGTTATCAAGTTTCGCCACCCTCCTCCCCCACTTTCAAATCCACTTCTCGGGCCCTGTCTACTACCACATAGGCTACTCTTTCCTTTTAACAGCAAGAGCTATTTTTATACGCGCTTTCTCTCAGACAGGACAGCTTTTGATGAACCTGTTTTGGACCACTAGTCGATGCAAATGGCGTACACCTATCACTTGAGCCTTGCGGAAGACTCACTCTGTAATTGAGCCAGTAACGACATTAAAAATACCAAGCCACGATAGAGGTTTGATCCCAATGCCTATCAGTTGTGAGACTGACAATGTAATCACTAAACCACAGGGTGCCTGTAGCATATAATATGAAACAAATGTCAATATAATTATTTAATTATATGTTAACAATGTAACAGGCCCGTAGGAGCCGGTAGAGGGGGGATTAGAGGGCTCAGACCTTTCCATACCTTTTTCGCCAGTTTTTAATGATTAAAAATGTTTCAGTTAATAAGCCGAAAACATGTCAGAAGCGCTATAAAGGGAGTTAATATTTTTAAATTTTCCCTGTTGGGCATCGCGCATGCGGCTCTCCAAGTTTCATTCAACATATTGTATACACCCATAAAAATTAGCCCCCCCACCCCACACCACAGACACTTTGAAAATCTGTCCTACGTTATTGAATTAAGAGTGATAGTTACAGATGAGCGAAACAAACAAGTGAAAATTGCTGCATTTTATATAAGTGTTACCAAATATTGGTTTGCTCTTCTATATTCTAATAATATGTGATGTTTAGAGAGAACTCGTTTGAAGATAATTATCAGCAGTCAGACGATAGACCTACCAGACTGTTTCACAGCCTATTGTCGATAATACAGCAGGCTATAATTTAATACCCAGTCTGGGAGTCCAGTCTACAACTCGATGTGTTCAATTCGAGATAAACAATGCGAAATTACAGAACGAACTGTTTTTGTAACAGTGTGTATTGACTGACCTCTTGTGCGCCATATATCAGACAATGTCTATATTCTAATTCTAACGCTAGCCATAAGGTATATTGATCTAAGTCTATAGCCTAATCCTAAACCCTAAAGTTATTGCTTCTTAAGTCTATACTCTAATCCAAGTGATAAAGTTTATCGGTCCTAAAGTATATATCCTAATCCCAACCTCTGAAATTAAGAAAATATCCACGGCAAAATAAATGCTGTGGAGAAAAAGCGTTCACGGCATTTTCCACGGCAATGTTAGCTTAAAGTATTCTTTATTTGTAATACAACGTAATAAGAGAAAATACACCTTGAAAAAAAAAAAATTCGCGCCTAAAAATATCCCACCTAGAATGAAAAACTCCGCGGTAATCTCCACGGCATTGCCGATTGCCGCGGGCAATTTCAGGTGAACCTAAACCTAAACGTAAAGGTTTATTGGTTCTAAAGTATATATCCTAATACTAAACGTAATCGTAAGGTTTATTTGTCCTAAAGTAGATTTATTATTTGTGAAGTGTATATCATATCCATAATGATGAATTATAACAGTAGCACAGAACAATATTCACTTAAAATGTTTGTCGATAGCCCATTTTTTCAGAATGATCATGATCATGATGATCATAGAGCTTGGTGCATGTATATATAGTTCCTTTCAGTTTCTTCACTGAGCTTATGCATAGCTTCTGTACTCTGACTTCAGTGGTCTTGGTTTGAGTTTGGAGATTTCCTTCTCCTAAGAGAGTTTCCTTACTGGGATTCTGATCTTCGCCAGCCCAGTTTTGATTTTAGAGTGCTTCTAATCTTTCTTGACTCGTGTCCTCTGTCTGTCCGGGCCATATTTGTCTAGTCTCTACCCGTTGATCAGTCCAGCTTGGGTGACCCTAACAGGACCTGTTGCTCCAGCTGGCTTAGCTCTTCGGTTCATTAAGACATGCAAGCTACTTCACCACGTCAATGATTGGACCATGAGGTAGATTTTTCCAGAATAAATGGGCATGATTAAGTAAATAATCGTGTTTAGTGTTCCTAAAATCTTTGTAAAGCACATGCGCAGTGAATTTCATTACCTTTAGAAGTACTTATATGCATTTAATATTTGATTTAATATAAATTATATTGAAGTATTAGTGATCAAGTCGCAAATAATAAAACGATAATGAGTCATAGGATCGTTACAATGGCTTAGGCGTGATATTATGTTTTGTATGGGATTTTTATTATTATTATTATTGTTATTATTATTATTATTGTTATTATTATTATTATTGTTATTATTATTATTATTGTTATTATTATTAATATTATTCATAATTGGTTACATATTAAGCATGTATGGTTTGAATAAAATTAAAATGGGCATGAAACCAGGGGCGCAGTGTTATCTGGACCTGTTTGGGGGGGGGTTCGAATATAAATCAAGAGAACCCTTTTTCCATTTTGTTTTTGCACCTGAAAATACGGTGTCTAACGTACAGCCAGTCTACGCTCCTGTAAACTAACTACCCCCTCCTCCAAATAGCGGATGTATATTATTTTTGTGCGGGGGATCGTTAAACAAACTAACTAACTAATTATACATGCGGTTTCCTGTAACTGTACTATAGGAGTTGGACTTAACTGATGTGGCTTTGTTTAATATCAAATGTAGATAGGTGACAACAAATCCTTTTACACACACTTACATTCGCATGTGGTATTGTTAATAAACTTTAAATTGTTTATCGTCTGCGTGCATTGCCACTTCGGTGCGATAACATACTTTAAATCGTTTATCGCCTGTTAGTGTTGCCTGTTCGATGTGGTAATATATATACTCAACCAAAAAAGAAAGTATGCATTTAATCAATAGCCATTTATTTCATAAACCAGACGACATTCATGACAGAAATTCTGGAATGAGATAACCACACCATTTAGAAGGAAGAATGTGTATGCAGTAATAACACAAGTTGCGAACATTCTTCTTCCTCGATCACCATGTATTAGACGGGAACACCAGCTCCTCTCACAAATGCTTCTTATGTCTGTCAGGTCCCCATACAGCTTTTCTCTCACGGGCAGATCCTCTGACCAGGTGGTCTTCCGTATGTTGTTTTGGAGTGGGCAATGCTGGAGGAGATGCTTACTGGTCACTGGAGCAGTGTTGCAGAGGTACATTTCTGACTGTCCTATCGTCATCTTGTTGAATAGATGAGTGTTCAGTCTGTTGTGCCCTGTTCTCAGCTCCAACAGGATAACCTGGTCAGCACTGTCAGATCGGTTGTATGTTGTGCAGATGTTTGCTGCTGATGGACCATAACTGTGACCACCCTAAGAAACAAAATATTTCAAAATGCAATTTTGTTGTTGTTGAGTATACGTTTGTCGTCTGCTTGCATTGCCTCATTTCTTGCAGACGTCAGTACTTGATGCTTCCTAAGTATGTTGACAGAACTGGAATCTGGTAGTATGTGTGTTATTGGTTTTGTTAATTGTCTTACCATAGATTGATTCCGTTATATTGCAGGATGGGTTTATTGAATTTCACGAGTTCCTACAAGCTCTGTCTGTGACTTCAAGAGGAAATGTGGAAGAGAAATTAAAATGTAAGTTTTTTATATCCACAGATGCAAACCAAATGTTTTGATGATCAGACGAATCAATTTGATGGGGTTCCATCAAATAACACGATACCCAGACTTTCAACATTACGACGAAGTTCATCTATAATATTAATTGGATTATACTAAAATCTAATATAGTTGAAGGGTTTATTGGCCTATATAAAAATTAAAATTTAACATTGGAACATTAAACATAATTAATTAATTAATTGAGGCTTATTTTTTAAAATGGCCAGAAAGATTGTTCGTAATATAATCGTTATAATATATATATATATATATATATATGCAGGCGCGGTTCCAGCAATTGGGAAAAGGGAGGGGGGGGCAACTATGGAGGGCGAAGCCCGACCTTGCGAGTGCTTAAGGGTTTACACAGGAAAAATGTTCATTGCCCGAAAATTAGGGTGGGGGCGTGCGCCGGTTGCATGATATATACCTTCTTTGATGTAAATAATTGCACGCTTACACGGTATGGTAATGTTACAGGGGCGTTCAAGCTGTATGACCTGGACAGTGACGGCTTCATCACGAGGACAGAGTTGCTGGACATAGTAGATGCTATCTACAAAATGGTGGTCAGTATTATTGTTTCTCTCTTCCTTGCGTTAATGACTCGTCGTTTTTTACAGCAGTTATAAGCAACATAAAAGGGTGAACGCCACATACCGTAAAAATAGTTGTCAATATAGTTTCTTTCATTTCTCTCTTGTTTAAAATATCCGTTATGTACATTCGGTTTTTTTTTTCTGATCGTCTTCCTGCTCTTTACAGTGAGCGGGAATTAGCTCAAATGTCTGCCTGTGAATCGGTCGGTCGTCGGATCGATCCTTCTCAGTGGATCTCAGTTTGGGCTATTTTCCGTTCCAACCAGTGGTCCACAACTGGTTTATCAAAGGCCGTGGTATGTGCAGTCCTGT
>JAULBS010017997.1:0-10848 GCA_032355785.1 Symmetromphalus regularis
TTCTAAGTCGGGCTAGTGAATTTTGAAAATCACTGATCCCATGGCTAGTGGATTTTAAAAAAATTCTAGAAGCCCTGACTATATTTTTACTAATTGATGAAAGGACATATCGGAGAAAATACTGTGACAGTTTCATTAACCATAGAGAACATTTCTGAAAAGAAAAAGACCAACATTGTTACTATTGGTCTTGTTCACAGATTCTTATAGTATTTTGATGTTTAGTGTATGTTTAGATGAAAGTTTAGTAATTAATCTAGTATGTTTCATAGATCGTATTCATGATGTATTCAACATTTATCAAGACTTCAACCCATACTTAGAAAAGCATTTCAGTAAACATGTTACTATTATTGAAATGAAATGTCAGTAAATGATGGTACTTAAAATTAATTTCACTACATAAAGGCATTGTGTATCTTCATCAAAATGATTTAAATATAAAAACATCACCCACCTTTAAGACTGAACAGAAACGTTTATTTATTTCATTAAGTAATGTACTCGTAATGTTGGTGGTTTGTCACAGTGTAATGGTTGAAGCACACAGTAGTAAATGAAATTAGCCAGGGGTGCTTTGTATGAAATAACTTCAGAGATGCTTTTTTTCTCTTTTTTTCAGCGACACTATAACCAGCTACGAGAAGAGCTTGCCAAGTTGAAGCCACCAGAAAACCTTGAGGATGAAGATGTGGAATTAATTGATCCCCAAGGCAAGCATTACTCTACTGACCAGTCAGGGCAGACTGAGACACAGGAAAAAGATGCTGGTGCATCTGGCTTCAGTGTAACGAGTAATCCCATGCTGCTTGACCCACTGGGAATTAACCAGGACATCCCAGATTGCTAGTAGGGACCACCTATTAGGAATTAGTAAAAATAGCCCATTATGTTTGCAATATTTCACCTACTGGGAAGTGGTTAGGATATCCCAGAAAATTTTCTTAATGACCAGTTTTATCAAGGAATGTGCCAAACTGGAATTATTTACTATCAAAAGTGGATAATTTGGTGATTGTGTATATTTGAACTGTCCTAACGTTTGGTGGATTGCAAGCCCTGACTGGCAGTGAGTTGTATTAATTTTATCTTTGGATACAATGACCATGAATCCTTTTGTCATGAAACAAACCAGTGAACAAATGTTGACATTCTAATGTAGAAGAAGATATTGGTATTGTGTGTTAGTGTGTTTACCAATACTTGTAAAAACCAACTGGGGAGTGATAAGATTGCCAATTAGCTGACTATTGTTGTGGCATATTTTAGTTAACTGTGTAAACCAAACCCCAGAAGCACATATAATAATAAAGATGAAAGCGCTCGTGAATAATGTTTTAATCACACTGTCCATTTACAATTGATTTGTTTTTGTGAAAATGCACATTATGCAACATGTTTTCTTGGATTTCTGCTTATAATTATTTTCTTCAAAATGTGATAATTTAAAATGGCAGCCTGTATTTAAATATGCTAACAATGGATGCCTATTTCATATGTATTTTACATTATATTACTGCATACTGAGGCATATTGTCTTACTAAGGCATATTGTGTTTATTGTTATAAAATGTGTGGTGTGTGCTTATTTGTGTGTTGGATAGCTAGATCATTGGTCTGCTATGTTGAAGGAGTGATGGTTAGGATCTTGTGAATGACTGTTTTGGACATGATATATTAATGGCACTAATTCTGTTTGATAATTTGTTTTTAATTTTTATTTGTTTTTGCTTCTGTTATTTTCTGTATATGGGTTAATTGGAGAAAATATAACCTCGTTTTTAATTTTTGTGTTATTTTCTGTATGATTTAATTTTTGCTTTTGGGACCAGTTTTATGTTATTAAATTATCTTGAGAATCAGTTAACATGTCACATTAATATTTATTTTAATTTTGCAAATTTGTCTTTTGAACGTTTGAATGACATATTATTACATGATTGATATCTTAGAATGTTTGAAGGAACAGTATAAAATAGATGAATATGCCATTATTTATTGAATAACTTTTTATGTGCAATGTCAAAATCTTGTTTGAAGCTAAAAATACAATCGAGTGAGAATATAACACAAATATAGTGTTCAAATAGCCACTTTTATCATAATACTGCAGAAAAATGAAAATTTGTTCTTGCTTGTCAAGTGCTGTTGAATGTTTATAAACATTTTACCATAATTGTTAAATAATTTACCTATTGCTTGCAAAAATTAATAATAAAAAAATCATTATTTATGAAGTGCTCTATGGAGTATAGTTTGAAGTTAATTACAAAAATAATAAAAGTAATCATTCAGTTTTAGTGCTTTTGTCTCCCCTCCACCTACAAGGCAATAGAAGCTAACATTTCACTCTTTATTAATATTTAAATAAGTCCTATTCAAGTGATTTGTTTCATTGTACAATTATAAAAAGAAAAAAAGTAGAAATTTCTTTGAATATTGTACTCTGTGCCGATTTCTTGTTGATAGTTCAACCTCGATTCTTAGTTTAAACAACGTCCACACATGTTAAAAGAATGGGTTGAACCACCAACAAGAAACTGGGCCTATGAATTGGAAGTTAAATTCAAGAGAACGCATTCAAATGTTAATGATGTTGATTTTTTGTTTCTACCATGTACACAGTTGTGCATGAAAATTACATTTCTGGTTATAAGCATTTTTTAAACACTTATTAAATGAATTTTGGATATTGTATTTTGGAAATAATTTTGTATCATAGTGTATGTGGTATATTACCATTTCCCTCTTGCGTCCTAATGGTTCAGGTGCTTTCTACTACCATTCCTTGCACAGGCAATCATTCAGTGTCAAGCTTTTTTAAACTATGTAGTCATTTTTTTTTTTTTATGTTTTTTTTAGTAGAGATATTTTAAGGTGTCCATGGTACAAGGAAATAAATTATGAAAAACAAATAATAATTGAAATTCCTTTTTCATAAAATTTAGATGATTTTTTTTATATACGTTTTATTACCAACCTTGTGGTTATTTTATTATAAATGAGTCATCGCTTGTGAAAACCTGTTAACAATAAACAATAATGGTTTGAAATGAATTGTATCTGAAATTGTTAAAAAGTAACAAAGTATAATGTTAGAATACTAGTTATTGTTTTTTTTAATAATGTATTTCGAGATACATTAAATCCTCTGCTTTAAACACAAAGATTTTTTTAATGTAATATTTAATTGTGTGAAAAAAACAAATAATCTTCCATCCCTCAAGTTGTAGGTTTTCACATGTGATGGCTCAAATGTTGTTAACCACTTCGTTTTGCTTTTGTAAAAAAAATGTTTATTGAAGACATTATTCAGTTGTTTTAGACAATTTAGTTATTTTGTAAACTTTATTAAAAACATAATTACTATATTATATTGCAGACTTGATGATTAATGTGTTGTATAACTTTGATCACCATATTGCAATGTAAAGCTTATTGAAGAGTACCCCATCATGGCTTATGTGAAGAGCAACATCAGCTTCAGAAAATCAAACACTTTTAGGTTGCTCTGTGCAGAAAAATATCTGATTGTTAATAGATTTCATTTGTCCTTCCACCATTCAAGCTTACTCTGGGTACACATTGAAGTTTGCAGCTACATCAACTCATTATGCATGTGGCTCCAGTCTACCTTTTATTGTTTAACAAAACATTTTGCAGTGCATGACATATAACCCGTTCATTGCTTGCAGGCTGTTAACATTCTTGTCAGTTGTATACATTAATGATGTGCTATTACAACTCACTTGTCTGCATAATGTCATTAACAAATTTCTTTCTATTAACCAATTATGAGATGTATGTCACATACATAATACAGGCTACAAGTTATTACCATGCTATATTTATATCCTTTATTAATAGAATGAGGTTTTTGTACGGAGAAACATTGTTTTTGATGTGTTTTAAGATTTCTTTTAAATATTCATCATGTTCGTTGAATGTTAAAGATTGTTGTCAGTTGTTTTTTTAAGTGTAATTTTGAGATAACCCATACCTTATTGAAAATGTTTGGTGTGTGTTCTGAGTGAATTTATGTATATTATGTACAATAGTTCAGTTTATATATATAAATTTTTTTCTGCAAATACTGTAAAAGTGTATAGACTAATATACTTGAAATGTGCTAAATGAAAATTAAACTAATCTGAATTTTATAGTTTTGTTGTTTATTAAATTCAGTGAAACCAGCATATCCTACACAGAATATATTTGCAAATAATAGATCATCTAAACTAGTGCATTTTGTTAGATCTTGTGGATCCAGTCAAGTCCTCATAAATGAACTTCATTTCAACTTTTTCAATAAAATCAAGGTATATAAATGTTTTTCAATTTACTTTCTAAAACAGAAAATTACTTGACCATTAGTGACCCTCTCTCCACAAGACCCACTGTTTGAGATCTTGGTAGGTTTGGACAACATAATTAACCTGATGATTTTGGCGTCTTTCAAATATGTTACAGGACAGCATCTGGCTAAGCCTTAAGATGAGATGACCTTAGTGTGTTGTAGAACATCAAAAATGTTTTGATTGATCTTTGTGAGAGGACACATTTTCTGTTCGATCTAGCAATTCTTTAATGTATATCAAAAGGTTATTTAGATTGGAAAGTACACAATGGACAGTTAATGAAATGGGGGGAAAAAGGAGCCTAATTGGCAGCACTGTTTTGTTGTTCGTATGTTGAAAATAACATTTTGACACCCAATAGCAACTGAATAAACATTAGGGCTTTACCAAAGTTTCTTTCAAATAATTTTGTTACCAGATCCTCAATGTTGCTTCAGATTAATATATTGGTGGAAGATGCATACTGACCATTCATAACAGCCTTTACATTACTCCAAAGCCATCCAGAAAACCACTGTACATATTTAATTTGTAAAAAATATTCTATGTTCCAAATATACACCCTGTTAGAAGGAATCTTCAGATGCTTTTTTGGTGTTAAAATTTTGCAAGGGTCAAAAGCAGTTTTGAAGAACACAGCAATTATTCTTGGGAAGATATACTAGAGGCCCAACCGTAAATGTAAAAGTTCTTTGTGCCATCATGACATAAAAACTAAAGTAAAACTGTTAAATCTGAGTAACAAGCTGAATAAACATTAAAATCCTCTGTACAACTTGTGTTAACTACTGGTGATAATGAAAACAAAACAATACAAAGAACTTTATCAAAATTTATATAAATTAAATCTTTCAGGTACATATTTTCAATTCAGTCAAAAAAGATTTGAAACGGGCAGTGGAAAACTAATTCAGTTCCATTATCTCCAGTATGCAACTGAGTTCTTTTGAAACTTGGAGAGGCAGCTTTCTGAACAAAGGTATGCTTCCACTGGAATGGTCTTTGAGCCAATGCTATCCCAGGCTGTGACAGTACTTGATACCCGTCTGAGATCCACAGTGGCCACGTAGCATGCACAGCACTGGAAGCAGAAATTACCACACCAGCACTGCCGAGCAGAATTTAGGTAGTGACACAGCTGAGGAAACAAGTCTTCATTGGTGTAAGGAATTCTGTAAGCAAACATATCTGTTATTAAAAAATACCCTAGATGGACTCTTTCTCTGATTCAGTTTTATCATGTTTTAATCTGTGCTTCACAGCTGAGACTTAAAAGATGTGGTATGTGCTGTCCTGTGCACATAAAAAGATCCTTTATGAAATCAATGTGCTCTGGTATTGTTAAAAAAAAAATGTTTTTAAAACTTAATTATTAAAAACCTAATTTCATTACAAACATGAAATGAATACTATATATATCATCATAAAAGGAAATAAACTTTGCACGACTCCGTGTTTGAAAAATTATTTTAAAAAATCAATTTAAGAAATGCCACTTATAACAAGCCTACAGAATTTCATACCAATGTGTTACACTTTACTTGTTACGTTTTACTTGATAATGTTTATTATTGTTTTCACAATAGTTATATACAGAAAAGACTACCTAGACACTTCAACTAAATTCAGCCTGCCCAAATACTATACTGAAGAACAAAAAGATATTTTTTACACCCAAGTGAATTTGGTAACAGAAACAATAAAATCATTACATGAAAAACATTAAAACACAGTCATCTCAATGGTAACAAATAAATCATGATTTCTCTTTGACGAATCTGCTGTTTTTGCTGTTGTCAAAATTCACCTGGTACTTTCTTCTAACTTTTAGTACAGAATGACATATAACCTGTATTTCTTGATGAATCTGGCACAGCATTCTACAAGAGTCGGGAAGGTTAACTGAGACGATACAACACACTCAGTCTGTGGTAGTTCAAGTGGATTCCCATATAGGTCAAGATGTTCCAGCTGAAGTTTCATCAGTCCTGCTGGAAGTCTCACCAACTTATTATGAGCTACAGAGACAAACTTCAAACATGTTAACTTTCCTATCGTTGCAGGCAGAGATTCAAGTCCATTCTTATCGGCTTTAAGTGTTGCAAGCTGTTTAAGTTCACATATCTCTAATGGCAATGTTGTTATTTGATTATCACTGATGTCCAACACAACCAGTGTGGTTGGCAAAATACTCTGACAAAGAGAAGCCGGCATGCTTTTTAATTCATTGTCATTAACATATAATTCATACAGACAGGACAATTGACCACAGTTGTCGGGTAGATTTTGAAGCCGATTGTGACTGAGATTAAGAACTTGTAACTTTGCAAGCTGTAAGATTCGGGAGTCAATCCGCTTCATGGCACAGTGAGATACTTGTAGAGATTCTAAAGATGACGGAAATGTTGTGGTCAGTGGATAATCTTTTCTTGTCAGAACAGTCATTTTAGTTTTAGGTTTCTCAACTTGTTTTACTGATGCTGGTGCTAAAGATGACAACGCAATACGGTCTAGTTCTTTTCCCTGGGAAGCTAGATGAATCAAGTTTAAAATATTTTTCAGTTGTAGAGGGTCTGCCTGAAATAAAAAATATATATATGGTTAACAACTGTTCAAAAGAACAAAACAATTGTTAACTGAATGATATACCAGTAAAATTGTTTAAAAGTATTAGCTTTTACTAGTTTTAGATGCAATTATAAAATGGTTAAGATTCTAGTCCTTGAAATTTAACTTTGTGAAGGCACTTAACTACTATTCTTAGATGTTTTTCTAAGATACTCTATAGCAATTTATATGCAAACTGTTATTTCAGAATAAAATAACAATAGTAACTGAAGGTATTTTAAAGCATGACACTGTTATAAAGAAAACCAACAAGAATATTTTTTTGTTGGACATTAATAAAATGCTGCAACAAACTAGATTTTACAGAGGTATTGCCAGTTGCAGCACAAGGTTAGAGACCTGGAACATACGAGATAAGTCCTATATTCAGGAAAAACTAATCTTTATGGGTGCTAAATTGTCATTTTATTTATTCTGAAGACTGTCATTGGGTTTAATATGTAGCACAGACATTGTCTAGAAAGTATCTGCTAGCTGTTTGAACCAGTCATAAAGTACTGGTAGAAATGCTACACACGGGTATTTACCTTACTGATGCAGACATCTTGCTGTGGTTCTCGGATACGAATAGTGGCCTTTCCATCTGATACAAACTTGCCAAATATCTGTTCAACGTTACCCTTCACCTAAAAGAAGAAAACATGTGAATTATGAAACTACAAAAAATGGCTATTTCAAACATATTCCAAGGAATTAATATGGGCTCTACACAAACAGCTGAACTTAAATTTGTTGATTGCAAGTATGAAACTTCCTCTCACTAAAATTCATCTTTAAAAAGCATCCTCCTGTCCTCCTTTTAACACATAAATGGAGCTTGATTCCCAAATCACCATTTTTTAATCAGTACACTGTATGAAAAGAAAAATGTCAAACATATTGTGGCAAAGTTTCAAAGCTATTCGTGTACAGTAAATATATGTTTATTTACACACCAAATAGGTAACATTCAATTGGTGGTTTCTTCCGAACTCATCTAGTTATTCAGATAATGTATGCAAGGTTATACAGGTAGCAAGACATGAGCATAAAGAACAGGTCATATGACCTGAAGAGATGTTTTCCATAACTACTCATCAAGTAACTTGTTTTACGTAACCTATTTTATGTTTTACCATGTTCACAGCAAATCATGATGGCAACCTTGTTTACATTCACCTCATTTAGAGCTAAAGTAACTTCCACGACCATTTGCCTTCTATTTTAGGCTGGGGTAATTACACTTTGTGAATATGGAAACATTACCATCATTTGTCTAACTCACAAGAAACTTAATTCCATTCCTATCTTTGGCTGTGCACACCATCAGAAAGAGAGATCCATCTTTGGAAGAACTTGCTGGCTTCTTGCCTAGAGATAGTTGTGCTCGACAGCTACGACTTGGTTTTTTCAGGTTGAATGACGGGAGAAGACGATTGACTAATTCCACATCACACGTTAACCTCATTTTTTGTTCTTTCTTCAGATGGCTTTCAGTATCTCAAAAACTATAAGACAAAGTGAAAAATTAAATTAAATTGGCAGTACCTTTTTTTTACTGAGTATTTTTAGGAACAATCTCAGAACATGTGATATTTTAAGTAACAAACACGTTTTTAACTTTTAAGTCAATAACAAGCCTAATTCTATGAAATACTTGGTGAAGAATACTAGCTGATAATTCTGAATTAATCACTTAATACAATGCAAACTATCATTTTTTGAAAAAAAATGAATTCTCTTGGATTCCTGTGCCATAAGGTTGTGAGAATCCATATGGATTCTGGTAGAATTCAGTGAAAACTGGGACTTGGGATTATCCTTTATTGCAAGGATTTATCTCTTTATTCAATTACTGTTGTCCATTATTAATGATCCAATGAATAAGGAAGAACAAATGCAATACAGACATTTAAAATAGTGAACAGTGTGATTTTAGTATAACACCTGTACAACAGTTGGCTTAATAATATGAACTGCAGTAAAAAAACCAAGAAAAAAAAAACCTCATGTTTTAAAAATTGAAATTATACCAGACCTGCCTATCCATAGAAAACCCTTTTAGGAATCTCAGGCCCATAAACATGATTTCTCAGGAAATCAAAGGGTTCTGTCAAGAATGCGACAAACGTGATAACTGAATTATTCTTTTGAGATGTTAAATGATCATTTGCTTCAATATTTTCTAGATTTTACACTTCATGTTAAAGCTAATGAAAATGTTTGGAACCAGTGAAACTGCTATGTAGCGACCGCAATCGCTAGCCTATCCTGAATCATGAATGCAAGGCAGAATTAATTTTCACATTACGTGAAGTCTGAGAATCGGACTAATTTCATTTACACTAAATTGACAATGTGAAAAATCGAAAGTACGGTGTTTTCTACTTCCTACAAGCGATCTGATTTTACGGTAAACCGCACATAACTAATTCGTGGTTTTATCATTACCTCAACGGAATTGGATTTCTTGGTGTTACTTTCTTGAAACAAATTAGTCAGATGCTCTAATGAAAAGGGTGGAAATTGCTAAACAATGATTGATTCAGTTCTTTAAACAATCAATAATTCATTACCAACAAAAAAAACCTAAGAAAATGCAATTCAAAACACTCCCACTTCCATCCTAATTTGGTAATTTAAAAATTATAAAATGTCAATTAAATGTTTTCATTTACTAGTTTACATTTTCCTTTTTTGAAATCCAATTTTCCACCATTCGTTTTGTTCGCGCCTTTCCTCCACTTCTATCCTCGAGTAATCAGTTTCCGGTATATTAAGGGGGAAAATCTTCTGCGCACGTGCAGTTATAATCGCATGATCAATGTAACAGAATAATATTTTACCTTGGTTATGTTACTATTAAAATCAACCAACAAATCTTTCAAATCGTATATGTTTATATATTTAAAAAAAAGAAATCCCTATCTAGTCGGATGTTGACATTTTAGAAATTGGTATCCGGGACCGGTCTATTTTTAGACAGAATTACAGTCTAGATGTCGTACCGTAAAACATATGTCACGTGACTATCTTTTATGCAGATGACACAATGTCATGTTTGTAAGCTCTGCCAGTGACAGTTGTTGCTTATTTTGGTATGTATTGATGTTGCACGTTATTTAGTGAATCTACAATGTCAATGCCAAATGAGTGTTGTGTATCACTCAACCTTTTAAAAAATTAATTTTTAGTATATTTTAAACGTTTTTTTCCTTCCGTTTCATTAAAAAAAAATTCTATAAAGAAAAATTGTCATTGTATGTGCCTTTATCGACGTTTAATTTAATAATAGAAATTCATTATTATTGTTATTGAGTATTTTAGTCCAAAGATGTTCATCATCTGAAAGCCAAATAATGTGACATTTTTAATGTCTAATTGTTTCATAGTCACTACGTTTAGAATCTTTATAATATATATATTGGTTTATACAACCATTGGAAAAGTAACTTGCTGGGACATTTTTTTTTAATTTTTTTTTTTCTTCTATGAAATCTTTGGTTAGAGATGAGCTACTTTGGTTAGAGATGAGCTGAACTGTATACATTTTAGAGACAAGTAAAAAGGTCGTTTAACCTATTACAAACTATTGAAAAAAAGAAGAATATTCTTAGCAAGACATTGTAAGTAATGATTTTATTTAAAAGCCAAAAAGGTCCATATTGGCCGAAATTATGCTCGTGTCTAAAACCGATGGCACTCATCTATGGGGTGCCAAATAAAAAAAAAAAAATTAAGCTAATTTAACCACTTTTTCTACACATTTAATTTATATATGAGTTTATATAATAAAAAAAATATTTTTTATTAAATAAATTATTTATTAAATCTCTGCAATATATATTAAATATTTCCAACATATATTAAATATTTTCAACAT
>JAULBS010018008.1:0-10848 GCA_032355785.1 Symmetromphalus regularis
TAAGATGTACATTCATTTGCTTGTAGGACTGGATATTTTCACAATGGTAGGGGTGGGATCTTGCTATACAACTAAGATGTACATTCATTTGCTTGTAGGACTGGATATTTTCACAATGGTAGGGGTGGGATCTTGCTATACAACTAAGATGTACATTCATTTGCTTGTAGGACTGGATATTTTCACAATGGTAGGGGTGGGATCTTGCTATACAACTAAGAGGATTCTACTGTACCTATATTAATTTCATATGAATAACTTACACATTTTGTGTTTTAACAACACTAATAAGTTGTTATAATATTGTGAAAACTGTCTTATATTCGTGTTGGTCTCACTGGTTTCTCACTATACCTGTCTATAACTGTATGTGCTACTTACTTAACTTCTAATACTTGCTAATTTCAAACTACTTAATAACACTCTCTTCTCTGCACATCTTTACTGCTTTTAATCAGTATTTTTATTTTTAAAATAATATTTAAATTTTGCTAAATTGTGTGTTATTTAATTTTTCAAATATTTTAATTTAATTTTTCAAATAATTATTTACAAGATCTATAAATGTAATTTTTAGTTTTAAAGATTATTTTATTATATTTAAATATCACCCTTTGACAAAAAAATTCATGTTTTCTTAAACTCTAATTTTTAGTTATAAAAAGTTTTTATAACGTTTAAGTACTATTCATAAACAGAAAATTCTTAATTTTATAATCATTTAATAAAATTAATTAAAAAATTATTTGACTGTTAACAACATTGTAAAAGATATTTCATTCATTGCATGTAAAAAATCATCATTTATTTTGACCCAGGTGGTGACGTGGTTAATAGACGAGCATAATGAACAAGACGTTGCAAGCGATGGACATAATGATGATGTGTTTGATGAGACAACAGCTGTGTTGACAATCGGAAATTAACTATTTATCTATTATTAGAAACAAACACTCCACCATTTGATCCGTTTCACGTCACTCACATGCATGTTTACCAAGAACCTAGTCCTTTGTCTTCCACGACTTGTGTCACCAAATGAAACTACTCGTGAAAGTGTCATATCATTGTGTATGTTTACCAACTTATAACATTGTCAAAGCGACTCGTGTCACCAAATGAAACTATTCATGAATCTGTCATGTCGTTGTGCATGTTTGCCACTTCACAACATTGACAACTTCACCAACTTGTGTCACAGAATCAAATTTTTGTGAAAGAGAAATCGTCTTGCTGTGCACGTTTATGAAAAAACTGTTTATTTATCTACAAAAAAAACAAACATTTCTCAAACAAAAATTCATCTTGGTGTACGTGTTTACAAAGAACCAATTTATGATTATAGACTTTCATATAAAATGAAATTTCTTTGAAACCCTTTTCGTGAAGAATATTTACACTGAACAGAAATTAACTTGCAAAAGTTCATGAAGATATTAGAAATTTATCAAATTTGAGTTGATGATTCATCAACTGAGATTTTGTTGTTTTTGCCCACCTGTCGTCAGATGAAAGTGTTTTAAAACAACACATCAGTGTTAAAATACTGCTAGATGAATCACTGTTTTAACCGACGTGGACAATCTTTGAGTCAGAGGACGGTAGACTCTTTCTTATTGCATAACCCTAACTAGAACAACCTTGAAATGTCCGACAAAACATTGTATGTATTATCACGGATTATTTATGAGGTGCATCAAGTGAAAGTAACGGTTATTTACAGCATGTGTCCAAAGTGATATATTTCTGTACTTGATGTTAACATTCATTGGATGGTACAAAGTCAAAATTACACTCAACATTCTTAAACTGCTGTATGAAAAATAAACAAAAAGTGTCCCATTAAGACAGGTGGCTGTTTACACAGGTTATATGAGACAAAAGGATAATCTTTATAATACCTGTTTTATTAATACATATGAAAATTAAGGTTTTGGAAAAGGTGACTGATTAGACAAGTGGCTGCTTTAAACAGGTTGAACATTAAATTAACTGATTTGAGACAAAAGAACAGTTTCTTTAAAATACCTGTTTTCTTAATAAAAGTGAAGATTAAAGGTTAGTAAAAAAGTGACCTTTTAGGACAGGTGGCTGCTTAAGACAGGTGTCTGTTTAAGCAAGTTCAACCATATTTTATTTTTATCAAAATAAACATCAAATAGTATAATAAACAAAAGCAATTTATAGAAACTTTTTACAAAATTGTCACAGTATATGAAATTAATTGATCACAAATCTCCATTTCACAAATAACTGAAAATCTTTCCTAATCTGTGAGGAGATAAAAAGGATTTAGTACACACAGCTACAAATATTAGTCACCCTATCCTAAACACAACAGACTCCAGTAGAAATATTTCAACCTGTGATTTGTTGAAACACAGGACTCAAGAACGTTTCACTGACTGGCAAGTTTACGTTTGTGTAATTTCAAGAATGCAGATTTTTCAGAGGTAAGATTGGCAGTGTTTTATGTTGAGGTCAGTGGACTGAAAATACGACCGGAACATTTATGTGGGACAATCCCAGCTTATTACAGATGAGATTGTTCTGTGGGAATTACGATCAGTACAATTGTGGTGAACAGTATTCAAAGGTTGAGTCAGATATTTTAAAGGATCTTATTACAGTGGAAATATCTGCTGCTTTATGAACTGAAAAGACACAAAATTATTTTTGATGTCCATGGAAAAATCTACACAGACTGAGTCAATTTTCAAACTTTATTTTAAAGTATCTGTAACAGATTTGATTATACAGATACTATTTTGACTTCATTAAAATGAAAAAAGAAACAAGAAATATTTTAATACAATAGTGTTGAAAAATCTACACAGACTGAGTCAAAATTTAAACCTTCATTTTAAAGTATTTCATCAGATTTTATTAAGCAGATAGTATTTTTACCTCATTAAACTGAAAAACTGAAGTATTTTAATACCAAAGTGTTGAATAATCTACACAGACTGAGTCAAGTGTATCATATATTTTTGTTGCAATCCGATTTTACTGTGTTGACAATATTTCCATTAGCGAACTGAAACACAAATTTTATTTTTAAAAAAACCAAGGAAGGACTCCAACAATCTATAAGAGTCATAATTTTGAGTGATTCAATTTAGCCACAATGACAGATTATACGGTGTTTACAGTTTTTCCACTTGAGTGAATTATAAGTGAGCAGGAAATATTTGTGTGTCTATCCTATCTCGTTCCTGTGTGAGATGCATTGACTCACTTGACTGAGTGGTATTGTCGTACGTAGACATGTAAGCAACACACCGAACAGCCCAGTAGGGAAATACTTGTATTAGTCAGCCGCTGACGACATAGGAGTGCGTTCCGACCTGTGTGATAACTCCCGTATACCACACACACACAGATACATGTAACTGTCTCTCTGTCACTCCTTTCAGTAAATTCATGGAGGAGGGGAAGATGAGTGATAACACTTGTTAATTTCATCAGTGATTGATTTTTCTTGGATACGAGGATATTTGTGAAATTATTTCATCTACTTGAATATAATTCAGGTAAAACAAATTGTTAAAAGTCAACGTGTTTAAATATTAATATATTTTTTACCAGCAATCTGTTTAATTGAGAAAGTTTAGAAAGTTATATCAACATACTAAGGATATTACTAGCGAAATTCTGGAGAGAAAAAAAACATAACATTGAAACCAAAAGTATTAATTAAAAATTTTAAAAAAAAATTAATCTTTGATTTGACCGGTCAACATTGCTTTGACTATGGTGACACTGCTATGATGAGTTAACTGCTCTAGGATATTTACCCAACTTTATACAACAACTGAAGAATTCTGTGGAACTCGTTTAATACTACTCATATTGACACGGCAATCTGCTCAGAGAACATGGGGGCGAACCACTCACAAGATAACGACCTTGGATTATGGAACTCTTCACAGGACAAGAATGTTTCAAGAAAACATGGACCAGGAATGCCAAACAAGCAGAAGAGTTCCGTTCAAGGTATGTAACACTAAGTTTTATTTAATATGGTGTTTAATAAGCAGTGTATGTCATATCTCAGTTTATGATATACCAATTGTATTTTATACACATTTTATGTAATGGTTAATTTATGTAATACTTAATACGTAATACCAGCATAAACTATTTTTTATCCTCATCAAAATGTCAATAGACATTGGTGTAAACATGATTTTTTTTTGGGGGGGGGGGGACTTCACCTAAAGCACTAAGAGAATTAGGTAGAATCAGGATTTTAAAAAATGTTTTAAAAGTTTTTTTTAGCTCAGATATGAGGTACATGTATGTGACAATCAGCATTAAATACTTAAAATAAAAATAACTTTTACAAATTTAAAAAGAAAATGCACCCCTTCTCCCATCTCCTTGCCTCTTCTCCCTTCTCTCCCATTTCCCACTCTTCAATTCTCTGTTATAGTGGTCCTCCGTTGGTGTATCAATGATGTGGTATATGCTGTCCTGTCTGTGGAAAAGCCAATATAAGATTCCTTTCTACTAATTGGAAAGAAAAGGCTATGTAATGGTAGCAGGTTTCCTCTAAAGACCATGTGTCGCAAAACATGAGATGTCTGACATCTAATAGTCGCTGAATAAAAAAAAAAATGCTATGGTGTCAGCAAAAAAACAATCCTTTACTTTCTACCTACTCTCATATTCTTCATCTTTAAATTCTCCACTCATGCATGGCCGTAACTCCCAGGGGGTGGGGGGACACATCCCCGCCCACTTTTTGGATAGGGGGAATGCCTATGTAATTATCCCCTCCACCTTTTACTTTTAAAAACTGTAATTAAAATGCCTAAATAATAATCTTTACTAGTGTTTCTCTTTATTGTATCAATGTAACATTTAACCATGTTGTCTTAGCGCAAATATAGTCATACTGAAGTACACAAGGGGTCTATAATGGTGTCAACTGGGGGTAGGTGGGATGACATTGGGATGGTCCGTCCACTCTCACTTTTTGGACAGGAGGGGTGTTCCGTCCCCCCACTTTCAGGAACGGAATTTCGCCCTTGTACTCACACTAGATCATTCAGTTCAATAATAGAACTCTGAGAAACCTTACATGGTCAGATATAAGTTATTTATGCATGTAATATTTTATGTTCTACAGTATGATCATATTTCATTATTGATTTTTCATAATGCCAATCTATATACGGTGATACTTGTATACACGTGTACAACAGTTAAGCATTACACATATTTCTTTCATTCCAGATAATATTCTGAAATTGTTAATTTTGGATCATTGTCTTTTTTTCAAATTATGGATGATAGATCCACTGACTAAAAATCATAAAAAAGAGTTAGATTATTGGTTATTTTATATCTGACATTGTACTTAAAAATTAAATTTAATAAATTCCCAATCTGTAATTAATAACGGTCATATAGACTGCCTGTCCTTTAATGTCATCTTGCTTGGGGGACTGGGTTTTTTAGTAACAGGGTTCATGTGAATAATAATTTTTAAAAATAATAAAATAAACAAATTAATTTCAAAATCTGACCTACATAGTAATAATAATAATAAAAATAATAATAATAATTTCAAAATCTGATCTACATAGTAATAATATTAATAAAAATAATAATAATAATAATAACATATTCAGTGTCAACAACATAACAAATTAATTATGAATGACATAATTAAAATATGGTTGCTTAACTTTTGGGCAGGTGTATAGATAATTTTACAACAAACTTGGCAAGTTGTCAGTGACAAACTGTTTCACATTGTCATCAAATTAACTATAGACACAGTCTGTATAGTCAACAAGTTTCTACATGCACACCAGATTTTGACTCCTAGTGCTTGAACCTCAAAAACCCACTAGTAAAACTTTGTATTCTCAAACTGTAGACAGCGGTTCAAAAGACATCAGAGCCTGGCTTACACTTTGACCTTACGTCAGAATTGCCAATTGTTTGACATCCAATAGCAGATGATTAATTAATTAATCAGTTTGCTATTGTGGAGTCATTAAAATAATAATAATTAATTTTTAATGTTAGGTTACAAATTGAGCATATTTTCTAAATTGCCCAGCTGGAAATATCAAATCTCTGTATGTTTATTTTTACAAATTAGAATCAGCCTGTGACAAGATTGTTTGAAATGAATGACTATTATGTCAATTTCAATCCAAGCCAATCTTTATTGGAACTTTGTCATAATGTTGAAATAGGAAGTTTGATACCCCAACACCCCACTCAACTCCCCCCAACCCTCCAGTCCCAATGTTGTTGTTTTTTTAAATTGTGATTTATTAATTTCACCTGTCAAGATTTAAAAAATGTTTTTTAAAGATTTAGTTCTAATTGATTAGGTAACCCACTGGTTATACAAATATTATTCATGTAACCAAACAATCTGTAACTGGAATAAATGTCATATGAACCAATTTAACATGTTATGTTAAACATATATTAAACATGTTTTTGTTTAGACAAGAAAACATCATGTACATATGTTCATCATATAATATATTATTTGAAAACTGTTTTGAAACATATGTTTAAAATATAATATTTTTATTATGTTTTAAGAAACATTTCTTAATCTTTTTTGTAGGTCTTTTTAAGTAATAAATTTTTATTATATAATTCTCAAAATATTCTTTTTTTTTTCAGGAAAGCCAAGTCCACCATGTGGAGTTCCCATAGCATCAGACATTACCCATAATTCTCTGAAATTGTCATGGCAACCACCAAAATCAACCAATGGTGGAAGCATACTAGCATACACAATTAAAATGCACATAGTAAAAAATCATGATTGGATAACACTAACCAAAACTTGCCAGGGTAACAATTATTTGGTGAAAAATCTCGAACCAAACTCTTCATACCAGTTCAGAGTCCGGGCTGAAAATATTTACGGTCGCAGCAAACCCAGTAAATGTTCCGAATTTGTGGAAACAAACAACCTAAATTTTCAAAAGTTGCCAAGTCCCGTTATAGAAAGAAAGTCGCCGTCATTAAAGCGACGACATAGTGTAAACATTCACGTGGAGGGAAGAGTCGCAAATATTCTCAATCATACAGACCCAGTTGTAAAGACGTCAGTATCGTCTGGCGCTTTACACGAGAAAAGTGCTACTTTCCAGAGAGATATCACGTTTAGAAGCTCTCTACAGACAACAAGGAAGAGATCGGTTAACAGTATTTTACCCGGAACCAAAACTGATTCTCTATTAAGATTGAAAGACTCACAGTCCAAACTTTCAAGCAAGAACAGCTGTGAAGACATAACCAGAAGTTGTTCTCATGAAAGTAGTATTGACAGAATTGAAACTGAAAGTAACACAGACAACCAATCGGAAATCAGTGATAATTTTCTGCGGGATGTTCAATCTCATAATGGTGATATTAATGAAACGGACGACTCGGAAAAGCGAACATCGTCAGAGTTTTCTGAATCGGCTTCTGGAGATCTCAAGATTGTTTTATCTCCAAGACTAAAGAATTACGACAATGTAGAAAGTTGTGTGGAGAACGGTACAAATGAAGATGATATTGTTTTCGAATCCAGACAGCGGTCACCTCATGATTTTCGAACTCTACGCAACATGTTGAACTCGTCGGATATTATTATCAAGTCTTCGAGGTCTCTCCCTGAGATCTCTGAAGTCTATAAAAGCTTTGTTACTCCGTCGCATAAACTGAGTACGATTATCGATGAAGACATGGACGATGATTCCGTTCAAGTGACGACGTTGTAGTAATGTGATGATGATGTAGTAATACTTGTTCTATTTGTTGTCAGTTTTGTAAGTGCTATGTATTTGTTCTGTTAGAACTTTTTGGAACAAAATTCATTAACAAATTTCATAGCCGAAATGTGTCAAATATGATCCAATCATGTAGAAAAGATCTTTAAAGAATGAGTCACCATATATCTTTTATTGAATGAATTAATATACAAATTCTGTGACTATTTTAAACAGTTGTAATATGACTAGTTGCAAGCAGAGTTACAGGATTCTCACATAAAATAATTCTGTTTGCATAGGCCATAGTCTTTTGTGTATTACCATACCAGCTAACAATCCACTGTTACAAAATATTCTACACAGCTTTAGTCCGAGTAGAATTTAACTGCTTTTGTTAGTTTCAGACTCAAGTTGCCTGATTACAACTTCATTCAAATACTACTGCATTTATTTAGCATAATAAAGTGTTAGTGTTTGTAAATGTAATTCCTTTGCCAAACTCATCATTTTATTTTCATTTACACTAACTATTCTTTAATTTTATTTTATTTTAAATCTGTGAAACTGAGATGTAGTGGATCAATATAAAAAAAAAAATATTCATAAATTAATTTGAACAGTGATACCAATTTTCAAACCAGATTTTCGTTCAATGGCTACATTGTTCAGTCTGTTACTAAATTGTAACCATGACAACAAAGGGATTACCCTGACAAACTTCTCTTTGTTTCATGTGTTACATAAAATTCTGGAAATTACATGTATTTATTGTAACGATGGTAACAGATTATCCTGCAACTTCTCAGTTTCCATAGAAACCATTTGTAGTAATATTCTGTAACTGCTATTTTTTTTTAATTTCTGCAAACAGCTAAACTGCATTGCTAAAAAATTAAAAAATAAAGTTAAGAAAAATATACTAAATATTTGTGTTTTTGTTTTATATTAAAATCCACAAAATATCCTTAATTCTTATTAACTCTCATACCCAGGGCGTACCCATAATTTATAAACAGGGTGAGGTTTTATTTAATTTAATTTTTTTGGAGGGGTAGTTTTTTGGGAGGGGGAGGTTCGGGTTGAGGAAGTAGTATAAATGTATAACTTGGGAGGTTTTTGTTTTTATAAAGATGAATGAGGTTTTTTTTTTTTTTGATTGGCAAGAGGACTTTTTTTTTTGTGTGTTGAGTGGTGAGAGAGAACATTTAATAGAGAGATTGTTTATATATATATTTAGGATGTTTATCTAATATTTGTTTTCAACTATTTTTTCCTGGAGGTATAAAGGGAGATAAATCCTCATCACACCCTGGGTATGTGTCTGTGTATCATAATCATAGTTACCTGTGTTATACATGTATGTGTGAATTGTTAACCCGTGTTATTTTAAAACTAGATTTATTTGTTATATTAAACTTTGTGATAAATGCTCAGATAATGTAGCATTTTTGTTGCTGGATATTGGATCTCTGTTAGCAGCAAATGTTATGTCTTGCCCCATTGGTTAGAATTTTCCATTCTAGACAGAATCTGACTTCTTATTGGTGGAATTCATCACATGACAATTTTTTTTTTATTTACTCCACAGAAATTTGTAAACTTTAATTTGATTGGTCCAATTTAATAAAAGCTTCATTTTTATTGGTTGTATTTCAAATTTTAATAAGATTACCTGTTTTTTTAGCTAATAATATACTTTGTTCCAAAATGTATATAACAAACTGTATTTTAAGTGTTCTCAGTTTGTTGAAATTTGACCATAGCAGTTTAATGTCATATTTTTCTGTGCCTTAAACTCTTTACAGAAAAAACATATCTTATAATTGTTATATATACATACATACCCTACACAATTTGTAGTTTATATTTTACCATATTTATTTTATGTTGTAAATTTATATCATTAATATCGCTTATTTATATTCACACAGGAAGCTTTTTATAAAAATTTAAGTGATAAAATCCACTAGAAAATGGATAGCTTTAATATATTAAAGAAATGTCAAAACTTTAGTGTCCTATTATACTTTATATGTAGTTATACATTTGGTGACACCACACGTTTTCTATCAATCAATTCTTTTTTTAATTTTTAACACCCTATATCATTCTCTTTGGAATAATCCATTATAATTTATTAGATAGTCATTAATAGAATTCAGGGGTGAAAGGTAAGTTTTTAAAAAATGTAATTACCGTATTTAGCTTTTGCCAAAATGATTATTGAATTAGGTTGTTTAATACATCAAATATGGTAATTTAAAAGCCATATTTTAAATTCCTCTTCAGCAGATAATTTTTACTCTGTTTTGATTGGTAGAAAATGTGTGTATGAGTCTATAAATAGAAGATGTAAATTAACGGGAATATTGTTAGTATGTGAAAATTGAGATCCGTGCTGTTAAAATAAAAGTTGTTGGTGGAGATGAAATAAAGTTTAGTTTAACAGAATTATTGTTTTTGTTTGTTTTGTTGCCTGTGCAGATAGATATCATCATACTGCTACCCTTCTACAACTCGTTGTAACAGCTTAATATAATCCAGTTGAAAAAACTTCCTCCTTTTTAGTGGCTATGAGAATCAGTATGGATCTAAGACTGCTAAATTAACCAATTTATTGCAAGTTTATTGTAAAAATACTCAATAATAGTTTATGACTGATATTTAAATAAAATGTGGTGAAATTATCAAATGTATTTTACTTGAACTGCTACTGATCATTGATATAGAGTCAAGTAAATGTACTACAATGCCTGAGTCACCATGCTTTATGGTTATTTTACAACTGTTCTTGTGAACAATATGTTACTATAAATATTATACTGCTCTTATTAGAGTGGGTTACATTTAAATATCCCCTACTTATTTTGATCAGTTATTATATAAATATTACACTGTTTTTATCATCTTCTGTTGCATCTGAATATCCCCTACTTATTTTGATCAGTATATTATGTAAATATTACACTGTTTTTATCATCTTCTGTTGCATCTGAATATCCCCTACTTATTTTGATCAGTATATTATGTAAATATTACACTGTTTTTATCATCTTCTGTTGCATCTGAATATCCCCTACTTATTTTGATCAGTATATTATGTAAA
>JAULBS010018019.1:0-10847 GCA_032355785.1 Symmetromphalus regularis
TCTCTCTCTCTCTCTCTCTCTCTCTCTCTCTCTCTCTCTCTCTCTCTCTCTCTCTCTCTCTCTCTCGCTCTCTCTCTTTCTCTTCTCTCTCTCTCTCTCTCCTCTTTTTTTTCTCTCTCTCCCTCTCTCTCTCTCCCTCTCTCTGTTTAATTAGAATAATATTTTTATGACTAACAGTCATTAGTCTACCTGTCGTTAAAGCGACAGGTGCGACCGTGTATATCGGTTCGAGTAGTCATCTATTAGGTATTGTTTTGAAAGACGTCATGGTATGACGAATGCTGGATAAATGCTGGAATTCTGTCAACAGTTGTGTTACGTATGATTACAAATAACTATTTACCTGTTCGACTGCCATTTTGTGTGTGTTTTCCTACACTAATGGAACATGTGTTACTAACATTGTTCAGTCGAGTGTATTAATATAGATTAGACGGGATTTTTAAACGTTTGTTTTAGCAGCTGACATTAAATAGCGTTTAAATACAGTAGTTGGCTGGTTGTACTTATTTTCGCGCTTATATTCAATTAACGTTCAAGCACGCTGTCCTGGGCACATAACTCATCTTCCTGTACTGTCTATCAAGGACAGAGATTAGCGTTAGTAAGAGAAACGAAACCTGCTGCCGCCACACTTATATAGCAACTCTTACTGATAAGCAGCAAGGGATCTTATGTGTGTGTGTGTGTGTGTGTGTGTGTGTGTGTGTGTGTGTGTGTGTGTGTGTGTGTGCACTATTTCACAGGCAGGGTAGCATAAACTATGACCTCTGATAAACGAGTTTGAACCAGATCATTGGTCATTGTAAATGGTGTACACATTCCCATTGCCAAAATATGTCAGGGGTCTTATACATCAGGTGCGGATGCAGAATTTCTTAAAGGGGGTTCTAAAAGAGGATTTCTGAAAAGGAGTGAATGGAACTGGCGGGGGGAATGGGTAAAAAAAAAAAAATCGAGAAAATGGGGATCCACCCCCTGAACCACCCCACTGGATTCGCTACTGTACATTACTCCTTACTAACTATACATTATTTACTTTTTCTTTAAGAATGATCAGTGGCCTGTCGAGCTCAAAGTTCAGTAGGAATTAAATATGCCTTTTATATTTCTGACAGTGTAGTGTTACGATTTTATTTAGCTTTTACAAATGTACGTTCTTTAACCCCTTTTTATTTATTCTTATTTCTGTCGCATTTTATAAATTATTATCGTAGTGTCGCGTTTCAAAGCCACTTCCCAACAAACATATCCATTTTAATCTACGTTTCCCACTAATCCTGTCAACACCCTGAAGTCGACAACCACCGACCACAGACTAAGCGTATTTGTAGTAGTCATTGAACGGCTTATTGGTCGTGTCCACGGGGTGCTTGGCTCCTACTCTTTGTGGCCGGTAACACACGGAACCTGACCACCAGCCACCGTGGAATTTCACTGATGCTTTGTCTGTTGGTCCTTCTGATTCCAGCCGTGACTGAACACCCCTTGCCTAATTACCTGTTACGAGAAATGTGTCTGTAAGCCTTGCCCATTAGCTACAAAGCATTTCGCCATCCATATCGCTCCCAGGTTTTCTCATATGATCACCACAGTACGAATGCCAGCCCCGGTGGCACTGTGGTTAAGCTATCGGTCTTGTGGCTGGTAGCTACTGGGATCAAATCTCTTTTTAATATCGATACCGGCTCCAACCCAGAGTGAGTGCTCCGCAAGGTTCAGTGGGTACGTGTATACCACTTACACCGATCAGTGGTCCACAACTGGATTATGAAAGTGCTATCCCGTCCGTGGGATAGTGCATATAAAAGATCCCTTGCTGTTTATCGTTAAGAGTACCCGCATTAGTGTGGCGACAGCAGGTTTCATGTCTTCTTCTGCTAACACTAACCTCTGTCCTGGACAGACAGCACTAGAAGCTGAACTGTGTGCCCATGACAGCGTTCTTGAACCTTAATTGGATATAAGCACGAAAATAAATGCAACCAGTATGAATCCTAGTACTACTCATACATACTTGGGATATACTAGGTCTTAACTACAGTGAAGATTCACATAAAATGATTTAATACTGGAGTCAATAAAACTACTAAGTTAATGTTTATTTTCATAATGACCACTGTTCTAGTAACACACCTTCTGTTTCCCTAAGGCTATGCCCCAAAGTCAAAACGTACCGCCGCTAATTTTTAATTTGTTTGTAGTTGCTGAAGGGCAATTATTTCTATTTGTTTGGCGCTATAACCTGCTAGAAAAAGGAAAGGGCTTGCAGCATCTTTTTCTTTTTAAACAGAGACGATTTCATATATCTTATAATGATGTTAGAGTTTATATGTAATGACACTGTTATGTTATTCCTTAAATGGCTTGTATTATATTGAATCTAAATTAATGGAGTGTTGAAGCATCATGATGTGGATACCTTGAGCCAGTGACGTACGAATCAGCGTCTGCTTCACATCTGCTAAGTATATCGAAATGACATCGTACATAGTTATGTTCATTGGCTTTATGTTGGAGGGGGAAATCATTTCATATTGGGGGACAACAGGACTGAAAACACTATTGGGATTACAAGACAGGCAAATATAAAAGATGGTGGGGAAAATGTTCTGATTGGAGGATTCATAAAAAAGTAAAGTTTGTTATATTTAACGACGCCTCTAGAGCACATTGATTTTAATGTTATCATCGGCTATTGGACGTCATACATATGGTCATTCTGACATATGTCTTTAGAGGAAACCCGCTGCCGCCACATAGGCTACTTCCGATAAGCAGCAAGGGATCTTTTATATGCACCATCCCACAGACAGAACAGCATATACCACAGCCTTTGATAAACCAGTTGTGGACCACTGATTGAAACGGAAAATAGTCCAAACTTCAAATGAGTTCACTGAGAAGGATTGGTCCGACGACAGACTGGTTCACAGGCAGACACGCAACCTTTTGAGCTAGATGACGCTCCGCCAAACAAAACAATATCCTTTTTGGATCACATGGATGATGAAAATTAGGGTAGCTACAAGTTAGATAGGCATAACATGTTTTTCTTCTTTTCTTTTCTGAAGGTTAATTTTTGAATTGTTCCTGGGACAAATATGGGACACTATGACTGGGCAAATCTGGGGAAAAGTCCACTTGATGTCAGAAGTTGATGCAAAATTGTCTGTTCACTAAAATCCCTCGTCTTTTACTGGTAATACAAATGGCAGCACTTCCAACAGTATGGATTTATCATTTGAAAAAAACTGGATCACCAAGATTGTCAGTATTGGACAATCAGAGTCGGTAGCGTACAATATTTGTTTTCTCTTCTTTATAAAATTATCTATAGTCACATTTTATGGGCTTTGGAAAATATGGTCGGACTGGTGACCTGAACCAACGGTACTTTTGTATTTGGCCTAACTGGCAGATTTGTCCTTCTACTCAAGTCTGTATTTTAAAGACACACGGTCAAGTCTTATGAGGATTGTCACCAAGTTTAGTTACTGTAATTTAATTTTCTATTTTTGTAAATATTGCCACCTATTTCAGACCATGTAAATCATATTTTGATAGCTAATCACTAAACATATCTCAGGCAGGCAAACATGTACCAATTTCTGATGAAAAAAGAGAATATATAGACACAGAAGATTTATATGTTTTAATTAAGTTTAACTTTTATTTGTATAACTTACTGTCATAGTTATAGGTTTTATAGATGGATATTCATTAGATAGATATATTGTGAGATACACGAAACCATATCGCGGTATGTATTGCGCTTAACAAGTATTGCAATATACCAGTACACAATTTTATCGTTGCACCCCTGATAATTATATACAAACAAAGGGAGACAAGCATCAAAGGGAGACAATGACCCATTCCATTAAAATGAAACACAAGTAACATAATAAAATCTGAATCTCTATAAATATGTTGTTTCCTTCTTTACTTGAAGAGCACCAGTTTAGGATTATCATCAAACATATAGTAGTCATCATAAACTCGGGTCAGTACCTTTAAGGAAAATATAAGTGATGGGAAATTATAATTATACACAAAGGGAGACAATCATCAAAGGGAGACAACTCTTACCTTGAACAGTGATGACTGTGACGAGGGTTATGACTGTAATCAGTAGACAGCCAATCGGCTTGGTAGTCCACCCAATGTATTTCATCCTTCATGCTATTCACGTATCCATTGGTTACTCAGCTCCACAACCTGCAATAGTGAACATTAAAGTAGAACATAAATCTTTCCATAGTTCATATTTCAATATAAATCTTTCCATAGTTCATATTTCAATATAAATCTTTCCATAGTTCAAAATATTTTCATGATTCAACAGAATTCCTTCCACCGTTTATTATAAATATTGGTATCATTTAATACAAATGTTTCCATCATTCAATATTTTTCTAAGTTCATGACAAATCTTCCCCAAGGTTCATGACAAATCATTTCATTGTTCCATGGTTCAGATCAAATATACTAAAGAGCAAAAAAAAATTAGAAATTAATTTGCAATGTTTGATTGATACATTTATACCAATACAGTTTTGAACATAACAGTACTCCATTCAGACCGATTCATTTGCAGTTCGGGCTATTTTCCATTTCAACCAGTGATCCACAACTGTTTCTTTAAAGGTCTTCTGTGGAAAAGACCGCTTACTGCTTATAGGAAAGAGTAGCCTATGTGGCGACAGAGGGTTTGCTCTAAATAAATGTCCAATAGCCGATGACAAGATAAAAATCAATGTGCTCTACAGGCATCTTTAAATAAAGCAAACTTTGTGTGTGGCCCCCACTTTTCAGCACCTTCCTACTCCAATGGATATGAGAGAGGAAAACATATTTTTTATAACTCACCAATATATTACATGCAATATATACGATAACTGAAATCATACTCAATTTAAAACTTATCATTTAATAGAACACGTTATTTTATCAGGTTCCCTGTGTATTTGATATTATATGTATACATAACTTAAATCATTTTTAATTTAAAACTTGTTATCATATAATGACACCACTAGAGTACATTGATTTATTAATCATCAGTTGATGTATGGCAAACAAGTAGTGGGATGTAGCTAAAACTGTACTATATCTGCCTGTGAAGCGGTCTGTTATCGGATCGATCCTTCTCAATAGACCCATTTGCAGTTTGGACTTTTCCATTCCATCCAGTGGTCCACTGCTGGTTCATCAAAGGCTGTGGTATATCTATCCTGTATGTAGGATAGTGCATATGAAAGATCCCTTACAGATTATCAATAAGAGTAGCCGCATTAGTGTGGCGGCAGCGGGTTTCATCTCTTAAACTAACAGTCGAGGCATGGGATTTTTAATCTCAGTATTGGCTCCAACCCAGAGTGAGTGCTCCGCAAAGGCTCAGTGGGTAGGTGTAAGTCACACCGACCAGTGGTCCACAACTGGTTTAACAAAGGCCGTGGTATGTGCTATCCTGTCTGAGGGAAAGCGCTTATAAAAGATCCCTCGCTGCTTATCGATAAGAGTAGCTACATTAGTGTGGTGGCAGCGGGTTTCGTCTCTTCTACTCACGCCAACCTCTATCCTGAACAAACGGCACAGGAAGCTGAGCTGTGTGCCCAGGACAGGGTGCTTGAACCTTAATTTGATATAAGCACGAAAATAAATACAACCAACCAATCAGTCGATGCATGGAATTTTTAATCTGAGTATTGGCACCAACCCAGGGTAAAAGTTACATAAGGTCAAGTGGGTACACCATTTACTCCGACCAGTGGTCCACAACTCCTTTATCCAAAAAACTTTTGTTTTATTTAACGACGCTTCTAGAGCACATTGATTTTTTTATCTTAACATCGGCTATTGGACGTCGACCATATGGTCATTCTGACATATGTATTTAGAGGAATCCCGCTACCGCCACATAGGCTACTCTTTCCGATAAGCCGCAAGGATCTTTTATATGTTCAGTACCACAGACAGGACATCACATACCACGGCCTTTGATGAACCAACTCGTTTATTAAAGGCACTCCACCGCATTGCTTACTTTGCGGCTATTAGGTGGACTGGCGTAGGAAACTCGACGGGGGGAGGGGGGAAGAAGGGTGAAGAAGGGTGATCACGTGCTTTTTTATTTTAATTTTTAGACATTTCGTAAATACAGTATATTGATTCATTATCGAAGATACATATATTTACTTTACGGCACGATCCTACTCTACCTAAGTGTCAGACATGATGTTTTTCGACTCCTGGCCTTTAGAGGAAACCCGCTACCTCCACATAGGCTACTCTTTCAGATTATCAGTAAGGGATATTTAAATCAGGGTAGTTGAAGCTGGGTGGAACCGGAGCTGCAGCCCTCAATAATTCCCATACATATGTTTTTTTATTCATTGTTGAATTATTCACTGGCAAATTCTGATGTTCAGACAGGGAGCATTACCTACCAACCGTTAATCCGACAGCTTAACTCCCGCGCGAGATCCGCCTACGACACGTGGTTTACGCTTCCTGTCTGTTCTGACCAAAAACATTAGTTTTTCCAAGTCTGGTATAATAAATGGGCTGTTATTTTGGTTACCTGTCATGGTCGCGTGTTTGACTTTCAAGCATACTTGACCAAGAAACTGATCTTCAAGGTCTGAGTCAGACCAAGGCCATCAGTGGCGGATCCAGAAAATCCATTTAGGGGGACTCCCAGAGTCCTCGGATTATATAACGTCAAAAAAAAAAAAAAAAAAAAAAAAAAAAAAAAAAAAAAAAAAAAAAAAAAAAAAAAAACAACAACAAAACCTACCACCACCAACAACAAAAAACAACAACAAGAACAATTAAATCGCAAATTTAGGGGGCCCTGGACCCTGGGACCACTGCCTAGATCCGCCACTGGCCATGCGCTTTTTCTTAATCTCACTGCCAACAGAGGGATATAACTCATGATGTAGAACGTGTGCCTGAAGTGCTATATGAAGTCATCGGATCGATCCACTTCGGCGGACACATTTGGGCTATTTCTCGTTTCAGCCAGTGGTCCGCAACTGGTTTGACAAAGGCTGTACGTGCTGTCTTATCTATAAGAAAGTGCGTGTAAAACATCCTTTGTTGTCAGTCCCTTGTTAAAAACTACAGTACAAAAGCCACAAATGTTTTTACAAAAAAATTAAAATAAATTAAAAAGTCATTTTGTGAGGCCTCTAGGGATTATGAGGCCTTAAGGTATAACTTGTTTAGCTTATACATAAATCCGCCACTGGCTATGACAGTATCAAAACATATTATACACTTTGACCGGATATCCCTAGATTTTGAAGCCCTATGCGTCAGCTTGCCAAACCTACAGATAAATCCGGTGTAGCAGTTAATTACAAACCCCCCTGGAAATCACAAACCCCCACTTGTAATTTCCTATGAAATCACAAACCCAAAGGAAATAGCTCCCATATCCCTAACCCTTACCCTAAGCCTAACCCTTACCCTAAGCCTAAGCCTAACACATATATAGGCATGGAGGTTTGCGATTTCCTAGGTAAACACAAGTGGGGGTTTGTAATTTACAGGGTGTGTCATTTCCTGCTACACCGGCACAGGTTGTTGTAAATAAGAAAGAGTAACCTATGTGTCAGTTACGGGTGTCCTCTGAAGATCAGAATTCGCAAACACTCTATATCTGACATTATTACAATACACAAACATTCATTCCTTTCCTTTTGTAAATGCCAAACGATACGGAATATTTTATTTTTGTTTACTCTTATTTGATTATGATAAACTTCGGTAAACATAATTTAATGAATGTTTAACTAGTAATGATGCATTTATTTGCAAAACAATTAATTTGCTGTCACTCGTATGAGGTTATTTTGTAAACATCACGAATTGTTGCGGCTTTTTAAAAAATATTTATGGTCACTTGTCACAACGGAAGATGAATGATTAAAAGTAGTTCCGGTAGGATTGTTGTATTGACCAATCGCGTTATGTGCAGACATTTTTATGTCCTCGTTAGATGTATTTTCGATACAAATAGGAATTTCTTGCACCATTAATATGGTATTATCAGAATTTGCGTCTTAGGTTTTTTGCGTAGTGTAAATTACTAATTATATCTTAAAAGTCGGCACGCCTAAATTTAACAAATGCATAGAGCAATGAAAAAAACAACACGAGTTATACTGCGCAGTGATACCAAATTAATAAGATTTTTTGTTCCTAAATTATTGAAATATAGATTCTTTACACGTATTACTTTTAACTGTAAAAAAAAAGAGTAAAGTTTATTTTATTTAACGACGCTTCTAGGACACATTGATTTTTATCTTATCATCGGCTATTGGACGTCATACATATGGTCATTCTGACATATTTCTTTAGAGGAATCCCGCTGCCGCCACATAGGCTACTCTTTCCGATAAGCAGCAAGGGATCTTTTATATGCACCGTCCCATAGACAGGACAGCACATACCACGGCCTTTGATAAACCAGTTGTGGACCACTGGTTGGAACGGAAAAAAAGCCCAAACTGCATATGGGTCCACTGAGAAGGATCGATCCGATGACCGATCGGTTCACAGCCAGACACGCCACCGTTTGAGCTAGATCCCGCTCCTTGAAGAATCATTTATATACATTCAGAACATCATACTCTCAAGCTGATGACAGTGGTTCAAAACCCATTAGACATTTGACTATGAGTCAAAATAACCAAATGTTTGACATCCAATAGCTGATAATATAATAAATCAATGTGCTCTAATGGTGTCATCAAACAAAACAAACCAGAAAACAATTATATAGTATTACATGACATTGTACATACTTCCAGAAATAAGACCTTCCAAAGCTCATTAAATACATTATCAACATGGTTCCCAATAAATACTGTCATTAAGACATTACAAGCAATGTTTATGATGCTTTCTATACAGCCATGTTCATGGTGGTTTCTGGACGTAACAGGTTTACGAGGTAATTCTTATTGTTTGGTATCGAATAGCAGGTTTTTATTGTTACGCCAACTAACAGATGCTAACAATTGATTTATTCAATACACATACAGGTGCAATCAGAGCTGAACTTTTCTCTCTGTCCAAATTTAATTCAGAGATGTCAACCCTTTAGCAAGAAGGTACTAGCCAGAAGGAGCGAATCAGAAGGTGCTGGCAGAAGGAACCAAACAGGTGCTGCCAGAAGGTACCAATCAGAATATGCTGCCAGAAGGAGCCAATCAGAAGGTGCTAGCCAGGAGCCGAATAGAAGGAACTAGCCAGAAGGAGCCAATCAGAAGGTGCTATCTAGAAGGAGCCAATCAGAAGGTACTAGACAGAAGGAGCAATCAGGTGCTGCAAGAAGGAGCCAATCAGAAGGTGCTATCCAGAAGGAGCCAATCAGAAGGTGCAAGCTAGAAGGATCCATTCAGAAAGTGCTGCCAGAAAGAGCCAATCAGAAGGTGGTAGCCAGGAGCCAATCAGAAGGTGCTGCCAGAAGGAGCCAATTAGAAGGTGCTGCCAGAAGGAGCCAATCAGAAGGTGTTAGCCAGAATTCACCAATCAGAAGGAGCTAGCCAAAAGGAGCTAATCAGGTCTAGACAGAAGGAGCCAATCAGAAGGTGCTAGCCAGGTGCCAATCAGAAGGTGCTAGCCAAAAGGAGCCAATCAGAAGGTCTAGCCAAAAGGAGCCAATCGGAAGGTGCTAGCCAGGAACCAATCAGAAGGAGCTTGCAAAAAAGAGCCAATGAGGTGCTGCCAGAAGGAGTCAATCAGAAGGTGCTAGCCAGAAGGTGCCACCTAGGTTCTAGCTAGAAGGTATCATATAGAAGATCCTAGCCAGAAGATGCCAATCACTAACCAGGAACCAAATAAAAGTGCCACCTAGAAGGTGCTGCCAGAAGGAGCCAATCAGAAAGTGCTGCCAGAAGGAGGCAATCAGAAGGTTCAAGATAGGAGCCTTATCAGTGGACCCATTTGCCGTTAAACAAAACAACAAATAAGCTGAAGGACAAATTCCAAAGAGACAAACAACTGCCTTTTAAGCCTTTCGTACAGTATAAACAATATACAAACGTTATGTACAGTAGTTGCTAAAGTAACTTCTCAGTGGACCTGTTTGCCGTTTTCACTATTTTTCGTTCCAATCAGTCATCCAGAACTGGTTCATCAAAGGGCATGGTATGTGCTGTTCTGTCTGTGGGACAGTTCATATAAAAGGCCTTGCTGCTTTTCGGAAAGAGTAGCCAATGTGGCTATGAAAACGGTTTTAACGTAAACAGGAATCCAAAAGTGTTACAGAAGTTTTAAAATATTAATATCGCATAATGAGCTTTAAAAAAAATGTTTGAATGTCACTATAGTTAAAGTGAAAGTAGCATGGCCACAGATAAGAGAAAAAAAAATCTACGTAAATTTGAGGTAACCGATCAGGTTACCTAAATAACTGAAAGAAATTTCTCATGACATTTTTGCTCTCCCTAAATAACCATATACATGTATACTCAAACAGTATAAATTTTACATACCTACATGTATAGTTTACACGAGAATAACAAATATTTTAATATCATCAAGATATCTAACAAAATTTCTCATGATATTTTCAATTTTACTAAATAATTGAAAGAAATTTCTCATGACATTTTCACTCTCCCTAAATAACCATATATACTCAAACAGTATAAATTTTACATACCTAAAGTTTACACGAGAATAACAAACATTTTAATATCATCAAGATATCTAACAAAATTTCTCATGACATTTTCAATTTTACTGAATAACTGAAAGAAATTTCTCATGACATTTTTGCTCTCCCTAAATAACCATATACATGTATACTCAAACAGTATAAA
>JAULBS010018030.1:0-10847 GCA_032355785.1 Symmetromphalus regularis
TATACAGTATTCACGAAGCACATCCAAACAGTATTGCATATCCATTTCATTATCAGCTAATAAAACTATATCATCTGCATATAACAGTAAAAAGAGCTTAAACATACCTACATCAACACCCCCAACACCTTTGTGAATTATTTGTTCTTCTAGATCATTTATATACATAGCAAATAAAAACGGTGAAATACATTCACCCTGTTTAACTCCGAGGTTACAAATAAATGGTTCAGATCGCATGCCATCAGATTTAACAAATGATTTAGTACATCTATACATAGAACGTATGATATTTAACATTTCCCCCCGAACTCCTATCTGTATCAATTTATACCATAAATTATCTCGTACGACATAGTCAAATGCCTTAGAAAAATCAACAAATGCACAAAACAACTTATTATTATTATTAACATAATGAGTAATTAAAGAGTGTAAAACAAATATATTGTCAACAGTTCCCATTCCGGACCGAAAACCAGATTGCCTCTCAATGTATATATGATAATTATCTGCCCAGTTTGTGAGACGACTATTAAGGATTTTCGTAAAGACGAGCTTGTATGTGTTCTTTCACCGGCTGCCTTCCGAGAACTGCGGATAATGGCTCGATCAGTGACATTTAATGTCAGGAGACCTCTAAGCCCTGCATACTGCACTCGAATTGCAACAATGCCTGGTGACACCAACTGATGACTAGAACAAGCATCTGCTGATGTAATTACTAAAGGTCATAGGTACAGAATACTCGCACTGCGTTGTGATGGCGAGGTGTCTGAGTATTGAGTTCGATTACTTCTTTTTACAAAACAACAGAAGGAAGGTGTTGTTTGTTTAACGACAAACAGCACGTTGGCTGAGCAATGACAATTAGGTATTAAACGTATGGTATTTACGACTCATGGTGTTCAAAGGAAACCCTCTAACGCGACGCAGACTACTCTTTCCGATTAACAGAAAGGAATCATTTATAATGGCTTCACGGACAAGAGACACATACCACGAGCTTTGATATGCCAGTTATGGGAAACTGACTGGAACGTGGATCGACGAAGAGCAGCGATCCAATGGCCCATCGAACTCCAGGCGAATGTTCTACCTTTGAACTAGCTACTGTTTATCAAAAGCATAGCTGCTAGCTTTGAATTATCTAATTACATTTAGCTGAGTCTGAAACGGTAGCTCATCCAAAATCAACAGAACAAAACCCTACAGACTGATAGTAGTTGGGATGTCCTCCAGAAACAAATATAGAGGGATTCAATGTACTGATATAAATGACTGAGGCTTTTTACATATGTCTAGAAAAAAGAGAGAAGAAAACAAGAAGAAAAAACCTGAAGAAAAACTAAATCTAAGGTTATTGTTATCAGTGGCGGATCTATGCAAGGTCCCCAGCAGCTCGGTGCCACCTAAAATTATGCTATTTTAAAAAATGATTATTATTATTTTCTTTTTATAATTGTTTTAACATTAAAGAATCCGAGGATTCCTATGGCCCCACCAAACGGATTTTTTGGATCCGCCACTGATTATCGTTATCATTATCTTTCTATAAAGTTTGAATGCAACAGTTAACGATACGAAAATAATAAAAAGGCATATAAGATCAATACAGATATACGATAAGCAATCATTAATAAAGAAATTATATTAAAAAAAAGAAAAAATTAAATAAAAAAAGAAAAAAGCACATCAACAACCACACCATCTATACAATCGTGAAAGAATAGCAATAGAAGTAGTCAAGCATATGCAATATAATATTAGACTAGCACAGAAAGTATATTTGATATATGTTCTTTGAAGTCTCAAAATCTGTTGTGAAAAACACGAAAACAGAAGAAGACACCAAAGACAGCTCTGTTACTGTCTAAGACCTGAGGCAGTCGTCAGAAACTATATATCTGGCATTAATTGAATAATTAATGAACAATTTGTATTTATAATTGCTCAAAATAATCAACAAAACCAGGCACTTGAGGCAATATATACAGATTCACAAAAACAAACTGACCCTTAATATACTTTGTGCAGCAATGACCTTCTTCTTCTTATAATTACAGCTACGTAGTTATAAAACATTGCAATATATAAATGTCAACAATATGAATGTCATTACTGTGAAGTTGGCAGAATACAATAGTCATAAATAAATCAAATGCATCCATTGTCATGTAAATTATATTGAATTTTAGTTCATGACGACTGTCACTAGTTTTGGTCATGACGACTGCCACTAGTTTTGGTCATGACGACTGCCACTAGTTTTGTTCATGACGACCACTGGTTTTGTTCATGACGACTGCCACTGGTTTAGTTCATGACAACTGCCACTAGTTTTGGTCATGACTGCCAGTGATTTTGGTTATGACTGCCACCGGTTTTGTTCATGACGACTGCCACCAGTTTTATTCATGACTGCCACCGGTTTTGGTCATGACGACTGCAACTAGTTTTGTTCATGACAACTGCCACTAGTTTTGTTTGTGACGACTGCCACTAGTTTTGGACATTATAACTGTGAAATGCTTTAGAAAGTAAACAATAGCCACGTGTTCCTTCTCTGTCATAAAGTAACTACAATCACGCTCCTTTCGTTTGCTTTCAATTTATTTTCGTATACACATCTACATAGGGGTTAGGCACGCTGTTGTAGGCATGTAACCTGGATCCCCAAGATGCCTGCCCTGACAGAGGTTAATGTTAACATGAGATAGAAAACACACTGTCACCGCATACATAACTTTGTTTTCGATTAGTAGTGAGGGAGTTACTCTCCCACAGGATAAGACAGATTGTGGCATTTGTTAAAAGAATGATTGTTTAACGATATCCCAGCACAGTGGTTACACAGCGGCTATGTATCAAAATAACAATATTTCCCACTCCCGAACTATCGATAAAAAAAATATATTAATAATAAAAAAAATTAAAACACAAAACAAACAAAAAACAACTAACAACAGGACAACATATACCAAAGCAAGGGCGAAAATCCGTTCCTGAAAGTGGGGGACGGAACCCCCTCCCATCCAAAATGTGGAGGGACGGACCATCCCACTGTCTCCCCGTTCCCCCGCGCTCACAATCCTTTTGACGCCATTATAGAATAGACCCCTTGTGTACTTCAGTATGACTATATTTGCGTTAAGACAACATAAGTAAGCGTTACATTGATACAATAAAGAGAAATACTGGTAAAGATTATTATTTAGGCATTTTGTTTCTCTAAGCAAAAAGTGGGGTGAATAATCACATAGGCTCCCTCCCTGTTCAAAAAGTGGGGTACGTGTGCCCCTGTCCCCCCGCCCCCCGGGATTTACGCCCATGTACCGTAGCATTTGTTACACAATTCGCGAACCACTCACTGAAACGAAAAATAGGTCAGAAGGTTCGCCAAGAGGGATAGATCCAACGATAAATCGCACCCCAGACCGGCACTCTACCTTTGAGCTACATCACGCTTTGATGCCTTTTGCCATACCAGCAGTAAATTACATGTCAGTGCAAATGAATGTACTATCCTACTCAGCCTTTAATCCCATGCCTGGAGTTGAACGTGAATTTCTTTTTATCTTATAACCCCGAGACAGATGGCCTTTCCGCAATTACTCGCATTTTATGTTCATTTCTAGTTTATTGAAGAGATTGAGAGTTGCAGGGAAAATACCTATTATCGAATGGTGTTATTGAATTGTGCGAGTCACGTAACCGTGATAAATGACTTTCTGAACTAATACACACGGCGAGAGACATTGGTTAATCAGTTATACTCAGTGGGTCAGTCTATGAATGTCATCTATTAAATTTTCCAATCCATTAAACGCATATCAGTTGTGGTCGTCATAATATAGAAATTTTACATTACAACATGGGCGACAATTACTTTCTGAAAATGGGTGGGGATGGAGTCGGGGAGGCGGGATGAGGGTGGAATCAGTGGGGGGGGGGGCTTCCTAGAAGTGGGGCGTAGCCGAATGATGGGTGGATGCAAGCACCCCCCATATTTGTTTTGGAAAATCCAATGTTTTTGAAATGTCTTTTCCAGCTAAAACATTCAAACCATAATAGAGCCCCAGTTACTTTCGAATATTTGTGCTAAGACCACGTGTCCAAGTGTTACATTGATATCATAAAGAGAAATAGTGGAAAATAATAGTATTTAGGCATTTTATTTCAATTTTTCGAACCAAAAAGAGCTGTGAGACGATAATTATATAGACATCCCCCTGTCCAAAAAGTGGGGGGGACGTGTCCCCCGATATTTACGCCCACTCTTTTAAAAGTATCTCAAGAGATAGTCTTCGCTTTAGAAGCGATGTGTCATCAGATGGATTCCCTCCAGCGGACTCATTAGGGCTATTTCTCGTTCCAGCCAGTGACGCACAACAGTTACTGCAGTAAAAAACATTGTGGTATGTGCTGTTCTCTCGTAAAGCGCATATAAGAAGTTTATGCTTTTAACCGGAAAGAATATTCTATGAGGATAGACCACATGTCGCAAAAATCGTATCTTGGCATATAATAGCTGGAGAATAAACAAACGTGATTGGGTATTTTAAACAGTCCTATTCATATTCAGCGATGAATAAGAAACATATGTATGTGAATTATTGGGGTAAGGGGCTGAAGCATCCCCAGCCCCCCCCCTCCTCCATTTCCCGGTTCCAACGCCTCTGTATTTACAACGAGGCTCAGATCAACCATAGTGAACACCTGACATTAATGTTTCAAGTAATTCACTAGTGCATGTTTTCAATAATTACGGTGGCGCTGTGGTTAAGCTATCGGATTCGTGACTAATAGGATGAAATCTCAGACAAGGCATGGGAGTTTTAATTTTGATTGCACAAGCTTTTATTGCGCAAGAATATATACCATGAGAAGCTATCGTTAATTTCCGCCATCATAAATCTTCGCAAGAGAAATGACGTAATTGCACCTTTTCCACGAAAATATAAATTAGATTGCGTTAGTCTGTATTGCACATGCATGTATGTTGATTGGTGTAAAATTGCCGTGTTTAAACTATATTAGGATTAGGCTACTCTGGTATGTAATAAAAATAATAACTCAGTACTCCAATAGCAGCATCATTTTAAACCTCAACTTTTTTTTGTCTCGGAGAAGTAGGATAAAAAAAAAATAAAAAAATTCAAATTTTAAATTCATATCGAACAATATTACTTCTGCTCTCTGCTCGTGTTTTGCATGTACACAAGTGGTAAAACCTTTAAATATTCATTGCATATCCATTTTAAAGCATTGCGATGTTATTCATTAACTAGTCGTTTCATTGGTGTCATAATATTCATATTAAAGGCATAAGTCCACGGAATTTAAGGGGCTTTGTGGTATAAATATTGATGACGAGTGCATTTGTTATACTAGATATCGTTTTCATATCACGCAAGACATTTCAACTGAACCATGGAATATGGAATTCCATGTCGAGTCGATCGAGCTATTTCACATTTAAAAATTTCAAATCTTTAGATCGGAACTCCTCGAGGTGCGAAATAAGTAGGTACGAAATGTTTTTGCAGCTACAAAACTATCAAGTAGTTTTAAAATAACGGCTAACGGGGGGAATACCCGCCACGTGACTCGAAATATAATAATACGCCACTCCTTCAACGGAAAAAAAACACGTTATTTTTTGTTCGATTTATTTGCCCGTGAGCATAATTCAATATTATTTTTTTAAATATTGATAATAAGGGACATTCTGTGGTTATGGAAGTAGTTGAATGAAGTAGTTCTATGGACAAATCAAATGTTTATATTTAAAATTAAGTCTTTCTTTATAAATTAATTAGGTGAAGGGTCCGTGTGACTATGCGTATAAAGTTTTTATCATATAGCAAAATATTATTCAAACCAAATATTGGTCAAATCGTACCTGATTGGCTTTTTGTTAATAACGATATGTTACGAGAATATATAGTTCCATGTGTAAAGCAATTTCATGTGGAAAATAAAACTGGGCAACCAATTAAAATGGAAGCGGGGAATGTTACTTGACATATTTTTCAGAGAAGCGCTCAAGTGGTAGTGTGTCCGCGTGTGAACCGGTCGGTATTCGGATCGATCCTTCTCAGTGGACGCATTTACAGTTCGGGCTATTTTCCGTTCCAACTGGTTCATTATAGGTCGTCCTGTCCTGTTTGTGGGATGGTGCATATAAAAAATTCCTTACGGCTTATCGATACGACTAGCGTAAGTGGCGGCAGCGGATTTCGTCTGAATAAATATGTCGGAATGACCATATATATGACGTCCAATAGCCGATGATAAGATAAAAATCAATCTGCTCTAGAGGCGTCTTTAAAAAAAAATTCTTTATTTTGACTCAGAATAGGAATATTACGATTTACTTGGAAAATCTCCTCCTTGGTAAGTACAAGCTTTAAGTTACCACTCCGTGCAGCATATGTAACTGATCCACCTTAAAGCGCGATTCATTGGTACACCAATCTGATACGTGCCCGCTACGGTAGAACAAAAAATACAGTTCGAAAACGGACGTGTGTGAACAATTTGCGCATCCTGCATTCACATGTGCATGCGGGTCTTTCTCTATCAATTTTTCGCTTTCCTCGGGGGAAATTGAAATCATTTAACCGCGTGATGAAGACCTCGTGTGTACGGAAACACCAGAAAAACAGACAGTGGTGCAACTCAGTCTTCAGGATAAGATTCGGACGCCAATGAACACCCTACTGTTATAACCATTGGATACCTATGGAATTCATGTTACATCCGTGTGCCAATGAATCGCGCTTAAGGCAGAAAACAAGATAATTGCGAGGTTAGCCTAACTTTACAGCAATGGCGTCTGATTAATACCCAAGGGGATAAATTGTCCGACATGTAAGGTGATGCTTCTCTGGATACTAAAAATAGAAAGTTATTATTGCTACTTTTGTTTTAGAGAACACGCAGGTGCTGTTTACTGCCAGAATGTCCTCCATAGCATGTTTATCCAGATGATATCCAAGACAATAATGATATACATTAAAAGTCTGAAAGGTTTTAAATATTGCTCGTATTCGTGGTTGTTAAATTATGTTTTCTTTGTATTTAATGTGCTATTTTAGTATGGTTACTTTTCTCTGTCTAGCTATATCTTTAGCTGCATTATTTTAAGGCTGAACAAGTGAATACAGACATTTAATAAACTGTCAAAAAACGTAAAACAACACGAAACATGCGCATCCCTCATCCCACACTCTGGATCCGCCCATATCACAGGGCCGGAGCAGCCCGGGAGGAGGGAGGCAACGGGGCATTTGCCTGCCATAATCTGTGACGCTCTTTTTTGCGACAATAGGCGCCCTAGAATTTGCATGTTTTACTCTTTTTTTTTTTGAGTACGTTATAGGCGCCCTTCAAATGACTGATGGTGACCCTATTCAGGGTCTCCTCCTTCAGTCTTGCTCTCCTCAATAATTAAACGGCTGTGCCAGCCCTGTATCAGATACATAAAAAAAAAACAAGTATTATTTATTTTTATAAAAAACATGAAGTTTAATAATTATTAAAATTATTTCTCATATCTCTGGTTGTCATTATAGTCATATTTACATTTTAGATTCTATTTTAGTGTTTTTTTTTTGTTCTGTCTGGCTATCCAAATGCATTACTTGCAGACTGCTTATATATGCATTACTAGTAAAAACCTCAAGGGCTTTCAATAATGATATCTCATATTGCTGGTTGTCCCTTTAGCCTTATCTGTAACACCCTTGCCCCTAATGGCGGAGTATTGTGTTCAGCTGTCACTAAAAGCCAGTTGGTTTTTAAAGGAAAATGTCATCTGTCATTACTGCCATTACTTTGTTGGGCGCAATATTACACGAGTCAAAGAACACATTTTCTTTCGCATAGGGTACCTTTCTTACCAATCTGAATGTAATAAGACACTTTAGTTATAACAGCTACGTGGACGTAGGCGACTTCCTGAAAAGCAGAGGTAATGGAATTAAAATACTCAAACCTAATTAGTAGCTACATTTTACATTATAAGTTTAAGCACAGAAAAGAGTCTCGTCCAATGCAGTTTTGTCATTTGGTCACGTGGATTTATTTTTATATCCTGAAGAAAATACGCTACACAGTCTACTTTATGTCTAGAATTATGCACGTGTAATTTGCAAGTAATGGCGATGGCTGAATCTAGCACGATCTGAGGTGCGAGCGCTCGCGGTCCTTTGCTAGACTGGTTTTTACGTATATTAAATAAATTAATATGATATATATAACAGAAACCAGTGAAACTGTTTGCAAGCACTCATCCTCCTCATCCTCACAATGTCAGGGGTCACTCAGAGTCCGTTTGGACCCCTGACCAATATAGTTGACGAAAATCTGGGCTGAGAAAACGTATTTTGATTGGAAGCATCGTAGCAGGAGACGATTTTGAAGAATTCGATCACAATTCGGTCTTCAATGCATCGGCCTTCACCTTATCGATGTAAATAATGGATCACGGAAGGGAGGTAAAAATGAACGGGAGTACAGGGGTTATCAATTTGGAAGTACGTCAGTTTCAAAAGTAATACCAAATAAAAGGTAATGCAAAATATTGACAGTTGCCTTCTTTGTAAGAAATTGTTACCAAAGAAGAACAGGCGCTTTGTATTCAAAGATAGTTTCACTGTGAAAAAGCAACTTCACGAAGTGTTGAGGAATTTTCCACAAGAACATGATAGTTGCCGATTTGGCTTATAACACGAGCAATCTGATTGGATAATATTTTAAGTATGTTATCACCAAACATGTTTTCGTATAGATGGCGCGGTAAGCAGCCCGAGTTTTTATGAGCTATATTGGTCAGGGGTCCAAACGGACTCGGAATGACCGATTGATCCCTGACTTTGTGAGGATGGTTTAGGTTAGGCCAAAATTTTCTTATCTGTGTAAAAACAATTAAATATTATCTTTGAGAAACATAAACGTATATTCTATATTGTTTGATTTCCAAAAGCCTCTGAATAAACAATGTGCTTGTTTTACTTAAATAACCAGTCCTTTCACTGACCCCATATATGAGGGGGTCTCAATACTTTGCGCCTGTCAAAATTCCAGAAAGGATAGCTAACTTTTTTTGTGCTTGATAATGTACTTCAATGTTTTGAAATATAATGTGCTTAATTTTGTTCATAAAATTATTGTCATTTCAGGTGTGTTGCTGTTGAATTCTACCACTCAGCAAAAATGGACAAAACTGAGTACAGAGCTGTGATCAAGTTTTTTACTCTTAGGCCGAGAAACCAGAGAGAATACGTGAATGCATAATTTTTATGTGCTGTCAATGATGTCTCTGCCCCGTCGTATGCTACAGTCAAAAGATGGGTCAGGGAGTCAGGAACAGCATGAGGCAAATTCAAACCTGCCTTGGCAGCTATGTCTGCCTTTTCATTCTCCATAATACAAACATGACTGGGTATTCAACAAAAACAATCTTCTTGTCAGAAGATAAAAAGATACCCTTTCGTATCACCATCCCAATTATGGAAAGCCCCAGCTTCACATAGTTTCACCAGTAAAAAGATGAATAAACATTAAGGATTCTATTTATGTTTGAGAAGGGTCCGTGTTAATATGGAGGGGCGATGCGTGAGGGTGTATTTTGTCACACGACGTACCTATGATATAATTAATACTTCCTACTTTCACATTTCAATTTCCAAAGTAAAGTAAAGTTTGTTTTATTTAACGACGCCTCTAAAGCACATTGATTTATATTTCATCATCGGCTATTTGACATGTCTTTAGAGGAAACCCGCTGCATCCATATTTGCTACTTTTTTCAATAAGCAGCAAGGGATCTTTTATATGCACTTTCCCACAGACAGGACAGTACATACACGGCCTTTGATGAACCAGTTGTGGACCATTGGTTGGAACGGAAAATAGCCCAAACTGCAAATGGGTCCAGTGAGAAGGATCGATCTCACAGGCACATTTCGATTTCCAATTTGTCAAAATATTTAAGTATATTTTATTTAATCACGCTTTTCTTGTTTATATTGCAGTTTCTTGTCATTTTGAAATGTTTGTTATTTAAAGAGTGGCTAAAATGATTATCATGTTTCATATTGTTATGCAAATGAACTTTGTAATAACCAGCGACATTACTGTTATATTTCCGTGCTAATTATGCAAGGCGACAAAGTCACAATTTTCTCGCAGGTAATCACGAATAATAGTTGGTTTGCGGACGTTATACTGATGAAGTCATTATATCATATTGATCATTCGACGGATAAATTATTTTATCAATATGTACAATGATTATATTATTCCCTTTGATAGTATTAATGGAACTATCAAAATAGTTCGTTACACAATCATGCTGTGTATTTAAAACTTTGATTTCTTTACATACTGTAATTATTGTACAGGCTGGTAGGAACCGGGGTGAGGTGGGCGGAAGGGTGTGCACGCGCCACCCACTTGTGAACCTTTTTTTTTTAATACATTAATGTTTGCCATTGTAACCAAAATCTGATATAGAGTTTGTACTCGATCCATAATGGTCCCCCTAGCTCCCCCCCCCCTTTCCCCCGCCACACACACACTCCCAAAGTCGTCCATATGGGCCTGTGTTATGTAATATTCCTCACTGTAACTATACAATTTAGGAAAATAAATCCATTGTCATTTTTATAATAATAAGTGTATTATTATTGTCATATAACCGATATTAGCTGGTATATATATATAGATATAGATATATATATATATATATATATATATATATATATATATACTGTCCAAAATAAGTATGAGATATTCTGAGTTTGTTTAGTTTAATGACACCACTAGAGCATATTGAT
>JAULBS010018041.1:0-10846 GCA_032355785.1 Symmetromphalus regularis
TATATACATAAACAAATTAAAATATACACATGACAAGATGGTTGACCATACAAAATAATGCAGTAGAATCCTCTCAACGTAAAGGTGCGCAGACTTATGTGCCGCGCAGACTTATGTCACACGAGTGTAGTTAATTAGTTTATTCATGTTTTTACATTAAGCGCTATGCATACGTACATAATTAATTTAGAAAGTAATGTATTCAAAAAGAACTGTTTCCTTAAGTTAAAACACACTTTGCCTTGGTACTTTTGTTAAATATCAACTTCATTTTGAACTACAAAAAAAATTAAAATTCTATTGTAAGCATAGTGTCATTTTCTGATAACTATTATTATTATTATTATCAGTTGTGGAACTCTGGCCACCCCCAACCCCTCCTAAATTTAGTGATTTAAAAAAAATTATTATAATTTTAATGTTAAAAATCCTAGGATTCTTCAAGGATTCCTCTAAATGAATTTTCTGTATTATTATTATTAATTATTATTATTATTATCAGTGGCGGTCCTCATAGCAATATATTACACACAAAAAAGATGGACAATCACAGTTATAGAATTTCCTTCGTAACACATGTTATTATAACGTGAACAAAGAAGTGTCTCTACTAAAAAGAATCAACATTTTAACTAGACTGTTTTTAGTAATTTCATGATTTTAATATCTAACTGGTTTAACTACGATACTTCTGAAAATCATATGTGTCCTGTCCTCACCAATTACTGAGTCTCAACTCGCAGCCGGTTTCACATAGGGCGTTGGTAAAATGCGGACCACCCACTCAAAAAACCTGAAAAGAAACACAAAAACCCACAACCCCCATGCCTCCCCCCAAAAATAAAATAAACACGCCCTGCAATAGGTATCTGATTCCATTCTGGTCCGGTCCGGTCCTCGTTTTAACAACAGCCGTTTCCCGTACAACAGGCAAAAAGTTGAATAAATATGTTTAAAATGTATTTTATTCACCCTACACCACAAACTACTCTATGAACAGTTAATACTTCAAACTTGATTTTCTCAAAATGGCCAGCACCCCTCATGCAGTTTGCAAAAGCTCATAATTTCCATAATTATTTGTTTCAGTAGAAATATCATTACAGTAAAGATCAGAATCTGCAGATTTCAGAAATGTAAATATCTCAAAAGTGCCAACATTCAAGTTAAGACTCATTTCGTGAGAACATGTCACATATACGAAAACTGAAAATTAGTGAAAACATACAGTCCGTAGTCAAATTGAAGGTTTAATCTTGGATTCCATTTTGACAGCTATTTCTCTGTCTCTGCGTTAGAATGTTCATGGTTTCCTTAATATTAATAATATTTATTATATTTTGAAAAAGAAAATTACTCTTTTGAAAAATAAATTAATTAAACCACTGAAATGAATAAAGTAAAGTTTGTTTTATTAAATGACGCCTCTAATTCTAAAGCACATTTTATTTAATCTTATCGGCTATTGGATGTCAAACATATGATGGACATCAATCATTCTGACAAATTTATTCAGAGGAAACCCGGTGCCGCCACATAGGCCACTCTTTCCGATAAACAGTAAGGGGTCTTTTATATGCACTGTCCCACATACAGGACAGCACATACCACGGCCTTTGATAAACCAGTTGTGGACCACTGGTTGGAACGGAAAATAGCACAAATGGGTTGATTGAGAAGGATCGATCCAATGACCGACAGCTTCACAGGCAGACACGCTACATCCCGTTCCCTGAAATGAATAAACAATATAATTTAGTTGCATGTAACTTATTTTTTTAAAGTAAGGGTAGTAGTAATATCCTAGTTTATATACATCTCAAGTAATAGTTGATACTTAATGTTCCAGGTTCGATTCTCCTTTTCTCTTTTCAGATTTCCACATGCCAACAGCATTACCTCATGGTATATCACTTTGTTACTTTATATTTTATTATTACAACTCAAATAATATGAAGAAAAAAAAACCTGTTAAATGGCACAACACTGGAATTTTTTCACTTTGTGATTGATTATTAATAACAGACAGAAGTTGTATTTTTTAGAATCTTTAGTGTCCAAAGTTTCTTTTATTAAAGTAACAATGTTAATAATTTTCTCTGTTAAATGGCACAACATTGGAATTTTTTCACTTTGTGATTGATTATTAATAACAAACAGAAGCTGTATAGGTAATTCTCGGAGTATGTTACTATTTATATTTTAAATTTGAATACTTCTAGACATTTTAAACTCCACTCGAGTTATAACGTGACATCATTTACATTTCCCTTTCCACCATCTCATTGTGGAATGTTAATACCTTGATGTAAAAAAAAAATAATAATAATAAAAAACGTAACTTATAATTTTTTTTAAATAATGGTGAATAAAAGCTACTGACGTGTTTGCTTTATGTGAGGCTCGGCTATTGTCAGTTACTCATTCAAAGTTATGACAATACTTGCTGAGTAATTAGTAACTCAGTGATTCACATTAATATTATTTTAAACACATACTGAATGAGATAAACGGAAATGCAAGTGGCTATTATTGAGTTTTTGTTAGGAGGGGGGAGGTATTTTTAAAATATTATTTTATTTCTGTTTTGTGTGCGTTTATGGTGAGTTTGTGAGTGTGTGTGTGTGTGTGTGTGTGTGTGTGTGTGTGTGTGTGTGTGTGGTGAGTGTATGTGTTTGTGTGTGTGTTTATAATTTATAATTCAGAATACCTAAGATTATGATAAATATACATAAATATATTATGACGTTATGTTGCGTATTGTATACATAGTGTTTTGCATTATTATTTTTTAAATTTTCTTTTAAATACAAGGTTTTTTTTTATAGAAGTAGATGGTTTTATGACAAAAATATTTTGTTTTAAATGTTAAATACAAAAAGAAAATTATAGTTGTGTTGAGGTGTCTGAAAATTAGAATTATTTATGAATACGAAAATAATGGTATAAACCACAGAACAGACCATGATTGTTTTGGGATTTAAAAAATGTTTTTTCTTGGTTTTACATTGCACTGGCTGCAGTGAGGATCCACATGTGAAATCTTCAAAATTTGTATTATTTCGTTTCAGAATCAGGATCCAGTCTTATTAGCATCGTTGCAGGATGTGCCGCAGTTGGGTTGCTTATAGCTGCTTTGGCTACAGTCGGTATAATTCATTTCATGTGAGTTATCCTTCCTTAAATGCATAAATTATTATAATTTATTAATTAAATTAAAAAAAAAAAAAGTTTTAACTAGTAAGTAATTTAAAGCATAGTATGATATATGTATGCAGTTTTATTATTTTATAAACCAGACACCGGTTATCAATGGCAAACCATAATTAGAGATGTACTTTCTTTTTATTAATTAATTAATTTATTTTATTATTTATTATTATTTATTTATTGTAATTGTGTGTGTTTAATTTTGAAAATCAGACAATTATTTTATAAACCTGATAAAATCTCGAATGTATAATTTGAGAATTGTTTTAAAATACTGAGTTCAAAATGTTGAAAATTGGGGACAGTCAAATAAATAGCATATTTCATCTCCAATTACGAGATATATATAGAAAGGACACACATATAAATACGTATCTATTTTGAGATACATATTTTGTTTACATTGACTGTTGGAGTACATCAAAAATGGACTTTCTTTATTTCAATTTTACCCAGCTTGTATATAGAAATAGTTTTGAATAAAAGATGTTATCATAGTATAATATTCAGTAAATTCAAAAGTATAATGAAAGTGATTATTTGTTTTATTAACAGAAAGAGAAAGAGAAACAGTACTGGTCAAACGAAGAACAACTCAGTTAGTTCATCTCACACTCCTAGTCCGAGTGGAAAGGAACACAGACATAACAGTCTAGATATATCTCATGCAACTAATAGCAAGAAGACGACAAAACATCACACACACGTAACCTCGCATCACAATCCTGCCTTTGAATCACATCACCTCAAATAACAAAACATCATTTGCACATAATCTCGCATCACAATCCTGCCTTTGAAAAACATCATCTCAAATAACAAAACATCACACACATGTAACCTCATCACAATCCTGCCTTTGAGCCACTTTATCTCAAATAACAAATCACACTCACGTAATCTCATCACAATCTTGCCTTTGAACCACTTTATCTCAAATAACAAAACATCACACGTAACCTCATCACAATTCTGCCTTTGAACCACATTATCTCAAATAACGAAACATCACACACACGTAACCTCATCACAATCCTGCCATTGAACCACTTTATCTCAAAAAACAAAACATCACACGTAACCTCATCACAATCCTGCCTTTGAACCACATTATCTCAAATAAGAAAACATCACACACGTAACCTCATCACAATCCTGCCTTTGAACCACATTATCTCAACAAAACATCACACACACGTAACCTCTCATCACAGTCTTGCCTTTGAACCACATTATCTCAAATAACAAAATATCACACACACGTAACCTCTCATCACAGTCTTGCCTTTGAACCACATTATCTCAAATAACAAAACATCACACACACGTAACCTCATCACAATCCTACCTTTGAACCACATTATCTCAAATAACAAAACATCACACACACGTAACCTCTCATTACAATCCTGCCTTTGAACCACATAATTTTAAATAACAAAACATCACACAAACGTAACCTCGCATCACAATCCTGCCTTTGAACCACATCACCTCAAATAACAAAACATCATACACACGTAACCTCGCATCACAATCCTGCCTTTGAACCACATCACCTCAAATAACAAAACATCATACGTAACCTCGCATCACAATTTTGCCTTTGAACAACATCACCTCAAATAACAAAACATCATACGTAACCTCGCATCACAATCCTCCCTTTGAACATCATCTCAAATAACAAAACATCATACACACGTAACCTCACATAACAATCCTGCCTTTGAACCACATCATCTAAAATAAAAGCAAATATTTTGAAATTTTTGTTAAAACTGAAAAGTAATGGAATTATTATTTTTAATTTCTGCATCGGCCAATATTTTTTCAATAATACTTGCCAGAGTGCCACCGATCACTTCTTGTGATGCATCATGTCCTTGAAAACCATGTTTTCATCATTGAAAGTCTTTGAATTTTTCCTCCCTAAAGAGCATAAACCTTGTCTTTTTATGCAGATAGAACATTAAGTTTTTACACATTTCAATTTTTGTTCATGGCAGTGTGGTACATCTGTACATTTTTACAGATTTGTGTGCGAAAAGGTCATTAAATTTTTTGAGATGTCTGAAAAGTTTTGAAATTTGACTCTTGGAAGTCTGCAAGAACCCTCAATAATGCTGGAATGCTGTACTTAAATGGTACCAGGGTACTCCACGACCCCAGTTAACATCCATACCCCCACCCCCGCCCACCGCCCCCATTAAATGCACCTCACCATCCTCACTTGTCTTTCCCGTGATCCAAATTTTATTTTTCAGCAGAACAATTTTATACAAAGTGCTTGTGCGCATTCAAAAATATATTAAAATATCAGGGTTTGAATTTCACCAAGACAATGAGGCATTTGTCGTGCCGTCCTGTCCCTTTACCATTAAAAGTCTTTGATTTTCTTTTCTTCGTTAAATAAAAAAAAACCTTGTATTTTTATGCAGGTAGAACATTCAGTTTTTCAATATTTCAATTTTAGCTCATGGCAGTGTGATACATCTGTACATTTTTACAGATTGGTCCTTAAATGTTTTGAAAAGTCATTGGAAAGTCATGGAAAAGTTTTGAAATTTGATTCTTGGAAGTCTGCAGGAACCCTGTTAATATTACTGGATATATAACTTTGCAGCCGTGTTAATTCTCGGGAAGAATCTCTATAATAATGTTATTAACAATTAAACAGGCCCGTAGGAATGAATTTGGGAGGTTTGATTGTTATTAACTATTTATTGTACACAATATTTAAATATTTAAAGGTTCAAATGTTATTGACTATTAAATATTATTATACACAATATTTAAAGGTTTCAGTGTTATTTATTTTTAAATATTTTACACAATTTTTAGTTTGAATGCTACCAACTATTATGATTGGTACATATATTTTGAGTGTTCACGAAGAAGTTTATTGTATAAAGTATACATATTTAAAGCAAAACATCAAGAAAATATAATACAAAAGTGAGTTGATTGTGCACAAATAAAAATTATACGTATACATTTATATTTGTATACAGACATAGAAACAAAGACAAAGATCAGTTACAAAAGTAAGATGAGAAACAATACAATAATAATTAAAATCAGGCATGGCGAAAGCAAGTGAACATGGGTGGGGGGGAGTTCTGACAGATCCAGGCACGAAGCGCTGTGTTTCAAGTGGATACGAGGTTATCATCCCCCTAACAATGGCAATACTCTCTCTCTCGATTCACTTTTAGTAAAGTTTTGATGCAGAATTATTGTGGGGCTAGATCCCCAGACCCCCCCCCCCCCAATCTGTTCTGCCGTGCCTGATAATGATACAATGAAGTATATAAATCTATGGTGGAATAACCAGTAATAATGTTATTAAAACACTGATGCTGCTTCATTAATATCCATAGAACTCAAAAAATTATTGATGAATTGTAAAAATAAAAGTGGTGGTAGTTGATCTCCCTGTTTCACTCCTATAAACGAGTTAACTGCTGGTGAGTGTTGCTATATTTGACATCATGTTGAACATTAGCATACATTACTAATAGATTAACGATCGACTTTTAATAAATTGTGTTCAGTTATTATCTGTGCTTTTTTTTTCTTTTATTAAATTTATTTCTGATTTGAGTAATGTAAATACGGGCAATTTTACAATCCTCATTAAGCCAATCATTTTTATGATATAAATTTCCGTTCGACCAACTTTCGTGTTCGACCAACAACAGCATTAAATAGTTCGTTGATTGAAATATATTTTATTGCATATAAATGATACACAAAAGGATTGGGCTTTTTCTAATTACATAATATAAACTAATAATAATAATAACAGTAGTAGTACCGGAAACAACAATTATTTTTTTCAAATTTAACAGTGAAACTTCTAATAAAAAGGAAAACAAAGGTAAGAGAATTCGTGCTATAAAATATGAAATAAGACAATTTAAGGAAGGAAAATGAAAAGCAGAACAGTAATAAAAGTTTAATAACATTAATATATTTATTTTATAATTTAATAGTTTTAACTCAGGCAGTCCAACATTAATGATTGATATCTAAAGATACCGCAACTTCGTTCAGTTGAGAGATGTGTCGGGATATTATTATTATTCAATTAAATCGTTATGTTTATTTGATATATTTACGAACATGTTGGGGGTATCTGTTTATTAGTTCGTTACAAAAATATTTGCATACGGTATCAATGTCATTCTGATCAGAACTGGAACTGTTCTTCAATAGCATATAGCCTAACATTATAATTGAAGTACAAAGCTTGTCAGATAGCTTCAGCTTCCTCTGAGTTCTCGTGTTAAAATAATAATAATAGTGACGTCATACCTGCATGCTGCAACTCATGATTTGCAATTTCGTCATGACATATATAATATACCTTGTTATTATTTTGCCTATGGTAAATGCTGTGTAGAACACAATATTTTACAGAGGGTACTTGATTAGAAAACATTTACAATAATTAATATTGGTTATTGAGTTACAAACGAATGCATTCTGTCATGTTGTATTAATTAAATAATTAAAACAGGAAGTTATTGATGAATCTGCGCATGCAGTTGTTCAGCTGGTGCAGGGCGACCACCTTTTCTGAATTTTTAACCAATACCCGGAATTTCGGAATTGTTACCAAATATACGGAATGTTTTTCAAATTCCATACCCCAAAAATCTCAAACCGACTATTTTCAATTAAATTACCGAAAATAAATAAGCGATCTAATTTTCCCGAGAACAGTGTATTTTCTATAATAAAGTTTAACAAACGCAAATTTCTATTGATTGTTGGTCTCGTCAGTTGATCAATGAAAATCGTTTAACAAAAAAGTAAACTGAAGCCATAATATAGAACATTTATTTCTGGATGAAAACAATACATTTTGGGGTCTTTTGTATACAACAGACAATAAATAACGAAACAACTTGTTTAGAGAACAATGTGTATTCAAGATCCATATTTCGTTACGTACCACGAATATAGAGAGTACGATGCAAGCGTGAACATCTTGTTGAAAGGTGTCCGGTGACACCTTTGCCAAGGGATTAAAAATACAGGATTAGATCAAATTAATCATGTTTGGAATACAGCTAGATAAGTACAATTGTTTTATTTGTTATTATACTGTTTTATTTTTAATGGACGCTTTTTGGTCAAAATTAGAAAATGGCCCTGCAATACAAGTAAACATGTTATGTTTACAGTTGGGCTGAAGACAATTTTAAATGAAACATTTAAACAATTTGATTATTTTTCTTCAAATTAGATTCGTTTCAGTTTACACAAAAAAAGTAATAAAAAATTATAATTATTATTTTTTTAAATGCTTTCTGTACGCTACATATGTACACATTTATTTTAAAAGTGATGTGAAGTGCAAATATTTAGAGTATTTTGTTTAGTGCTGATTATGGCTTACAGGTAATTTGTGGCCTGATTTAAAAAAATAATAATTTGGTGACATGTAACATATTTATTAATACATGTATTTTATTATGAATCATGTGGTTTGTTGTTTATTTGTAAAATGTATATTAAGATTTAGAAAAAGTGTGTTCACGTTTTAAATTAAGATTTTGAAAATTTGTGTTCGCGCTTTAAATTATGATTTTTAAAAAGTGCGTTCGTCCTTTATATTAATTTTTGAAAAATAGCGTTCGCGCGCTTAAATTTGAAAATTTATAAAATTCCGTGAAAAAAATCCCATCAAGTTGGTAGCCCTGCTGGTGGAAACAAACTGCCACAAGATTATCACAATATCACTACAAGATCATTAAGATATCATCATCATAATCATCACAATCACAAACAATATTTTCGAATGTGTGTGAGTAGGACTACGTAAAATTAGGGTTAACATACGTTCGTATTTTGCCGGCCATGTCCTCCATTAGGTCAGATAAAAAAAAAAAAAAAAAACTTGTTTAGCGTCCCCGCCTGTCCTGAGAAATGCCCCGACGTCCAAATATTTTTATTTTTTTCAAAATCTTTTAAAATAAAGTATTAAAACTCTCAAAACTTTTTACAGCCTGTTATAGTGATTGCGCAGTCACAAACGAACTTCATCCTGACGACAGTGACATATCCCCTAGGACTAGAGTCAGTGGTCAGTCAGGTTTCACATGAGATGGGACAAAGTACAATAAAAACAAGTTCTGTTCTGTTTACACATTTTTAAAACATTGCAATTTTAAAAACATGTAGCTGAGCTTTCATTTGAACAAATATTTTATAGCAATTTTAATGTTTTCTTGTTCAATTTCTAGTTAGAAAGTGTCCATGGTCTACTCTACCTTCCTATCATGCCTTCTGACCATGAATACCATGGTAAGTTTTCTTCTTAATGTACACCGCCAGTCTACATACAAAATCAAAATAAAAACCTCCCGCCCTATCTAAAAATAGAAAAGGGTAGACGCTAAACAAGTATTTTTTATGTGGCCTAATCATCACAATCACAAATAATATTTTCGAAAGCGTTTGAGTAAGACTACATAAAATTAGACGAGTCCTCCATTAAGTCTCGAAATTATTTTCCGGGAAGAATTGTTAAAATTCTTCAAAAGTCAGGAATTTCAGCTTCCATCATTTTCTCAAACGAAAAACAAATTCGCTAAATTAATTTCACCGTATTTTCCAGACAACGCAACATACTTTTGTAGCACTTTCGAAGTAGGTCTATTTCTTGAAGTTCTGTGATGTCACAAATGTGTATATTAATATTGTTAATGTTGTGGTGATCATCGGTTGGACGTCATGGTCGAGTTCGTTACAGACATGACCAGACCGCTGATTGGCTATCGGCTGCACGTCAGCATTGGATTTTTTTCCCGATGTTGAAACTTTGGCGCTGTTTCGTTGGGCGCGTGGCTGGAAGTCTTTGGGAACGTCCTATCTTTTCTGAATGTTCAGATATGGCAATCCTAATAAAATGTAAATATAAAATTTGCCTAACTGTTTTTTTCTTCATTCTTTGTTAATGATACTAATAAATTGGCACAATTTTCTTAGCGTGCAGCATTTTTACAGTTAAAAAACCATTTAGGAATATTTGACCGAATAATATAGAATTTCTTTAAATACACTAATCTTTCATTCTTAAATTTTTCACATATAAATAAATAATGAAACTCATCTCCGATATCGTCCGAAGAACATAAAATCAATTTCCTATTTTCCCATGGTATCTTTGATCAACGACCTTTCTCTATTGGTAAAAAATAATTAGAAAGACGAATTCGGGGAAAAGTAATGTAATTTTGTCTGTTTAATATATTAAAATATGTTTCAAACTCTGATTTTTTAATAAGTCTGTAAATGAAGTTTTTTTGTGGATGAACAACGAAAGGTTTGTGGTGCTGTTGAGGAACGTCGCATCACTTGCTTTAAGGTGTGACGTCACTATTGACCTTGACATTGTCCGTTAAGAAAGAGATCTGTTTTCAGTAATTAATATGAACTACAGCAATACAGGTGAACATTTTTTTACAAGTGAAACCTGCAAATTGGCTGTATGTTGATCTCTTGACCCTGTCTTTGTACCATTATTGCTATAATTAATATGAAACTATAGTCTGTTTACGCTACTTGGAACATGGATTTTTGTCGATTACTTTAGTTTGCTTGAACCTAGGCGAAAAAGGAC
>JAULBS010018052.1:0-10846 GCA_032355785.1 Symmetromphalus regularis
TTGGTGGATTGTCCTCACCTTCAGCCTGTTAGAGATAATGTATTTGTTAATGAGGGTGTGGTGGAATCATTTCGATTACATCCACAGCTTATTATTAAGTTTTTAAAAGAGACCGATTTTTACAGAAAATTTGTTTTTTCATTGTCTTAATTTGTTTCGTTAATATAATGTGTATGTATACGTTTTGATATAATTGATTTGTTTGTATATATGTTTTGAAAATTTTTATAAACGTTTGAATTAACCATTATGTGACCCCCAATAGCCGATGTTTACTTTTGTGCTGGGGGGTCGTTAAATAAATAAATAAATAAGTGCTATTTGTACGGGTTCTTGACTGCCGAGAATAACAAAACACAGTAAGGAGCGTGGGAAGACATGATTTTTACAGTATTAATGGCTACCACTCATAATAATCATTTGGTGACAATATAAACTGAGTGGTGCTTAATTAATTTCCAGGTGTATATATACTGTTATATACTGCTACAATGTACTCTGTACGTACAATAATGGCTACGCCGTGGATAGCATACCTAATATCTATTTTAATACTCATAAAACATGATCTCTGACAGTTATAAGTGTCATATTTCACTATTTTTATATATAATAATGTAAACAACTAAAAAATAATCTCTACTAGCAACTTCAACAACGCAAACAACTCCAAAATGTTAAAAGTATGACATGTATACTGCGCATGTAAATTATAATAATGCACCAAACAGGGCCGGATTCATAAGGGGGGAAATGGGGAAATTGCCCGGGTCCCCATGCCAGAGGAGCTCCCAGACAAAGGACTTCCTTTATAAAAAAAGTTAATGATTGTAAAATTAGTTCTATTTATTTTAGTTCATTTTTGTATTTGTCAAGTATTTTAATTTCTATGTTGAGGGGGCCCCCGTACCTGAAGTGCCCCGAGCCCCGAAGGTCTAAATCCTGCCCTGGCACCAAACATGTATATCGAAAGTTCCAAAGTCTGAGTACATTCTGTAGTCATTAGTCTTCTCACATCAAAGTTTTCTTTCCGTTATCCTGGGATGTAGCCCGGTTTTTACTGTTATAGGCTGTCCATGTTTGCTGAATGTGCTCTGGAGTTTGAGATTCTAGGTCACAGTGGCACTGGGTGATGGGATCTGTTTGCACTAACTTGTGTTTCCTGAAGTGAAGTGAAGTATGTTTTATTTAACGACGCCCCTAGAGCACATTGATTTCTATCTTATCATCGGCTATTGGACGTTATACATATGGTCATTCTGACATATAGGCTACTCCTTCCGATAAGCTGCAATGGATCTTTTATATGCACCGTCCCACAGACAGGACAGCACATACTACAGCCTTTGATAAACTAGTTGTGGACCACTGGCTGGAACGGAAAATAACTCAAACTGTAACGGGGTCCACGTATTTCATGTGGCTGGTTCTATCAGTATTAGAAGAGAAGTTGCTTAAATAGCTGTTTGTTCCTCAGGTCTGTTGGATGCGGATGTGTTTATGCTCTCATCTGTGTGATGGATGTATATTCCTGCTTCTATTTCGAACATGAATCCTCTGGTAAATAGTAGGTGCGGAGATGTTCCAACGTCAAAGCTTTGAGTTCCATATCTGCTTTATGTACTTTGTTTTCAATGCCAGGAACATGGGCGTATGGGGACTCTTTGGCAGTTCCAGTGTATACCTATTTGGTATCCACTCCCCAAGTGGTTCCTTTAAATTTCTTATTTTTGGGGTAGGGATAAATAAATTACTACATCTCTGCTATCGTTGTGACGATTTTACTCAGGTCTTTTTTAAAAGATGACTAATATGCAGTTCTTTAGTTAGATATATCATATATAGGCATATTTTAAAAGGGAGCGAATTATAGGTAAATATAGACACTCATCATATTAAATCGGAAAAGAAAATAGAACATTGTTTTACTTAAAATGACAATTGTTATTAATTTGCAAGTCAGTAACTAACTTTAAATGCAGTCATATTTCTTTATATTACATTCTAACTATGCGAAAATTAATGGTGTAGATTAATGAAGTAAATGTTGATTTATAAATCCTTATTGCACATCTGTTAATATTGTTCATTTTTGGACTAAATAAATGACTATCTCTGCTATCGTTGTGACGATTTTACTCAGATCTTTTTTAAAAAGATGACTAATATACAACTCTTTAGTGCGATATGTCACATATAGGCATATTTTAAAAAGTAGTCGAGTTATAGGTAACCTTATTAAATCGAAAAAGAAAATGGAACATTGTTTTGCTTGAAATGACAATTTTTATTGATTTGCAAGTAAACACATAACTTTATATACAATTATATTGATTTGTATTCCATTGTGGTTATATATACCAAGTTTGGTATAGATTAACTAAGTAAAAATGTATTTATAAATCTTTATAGTACAATTTATTGTATTTTTCATTTTGGAGGTAGAGATACATAAGTTATCATATCTTTGCCACTATAATGACTATTGTCAATATTTTGGTCAAATATGTTTTAACAGATGGCTACGTTGCTGCATATTTGTAAGGTGTGTCACATCTAGTGATATTTTAAAAATTGGTTGAGTTATAGCTAAAGATAGTCAGTCACCTTATTAAATCATGAAAACAATATGTAACATTTTTAACATTAAAATGATAATTGTTATTATGTGCAAGTCAGCACATAACTTTAAATGCAATCATATTCCATTCTATTCGTGTGTACCAAATGTGGTATAGATTAATTATTAAAAGTCAATTAATAAATCTAACTGACCAACATCATGACTTTAGTAACAGATATAGCCATTGGTATACCCCTACTCCCCCATCCCCAACACAGAAAAGGAAGATTAAAAGATAACAAATTTGCTACGAACAGATGAAACAAAATTTTATCATGATAGGGTGTGTGTGCTTGGAGACTCGCTTTGCCCTACAGACTATGTCAGTAATATCATGCATCGGAATAGCAATATTTGATATACCTGGTAATGTTAACAAATATGATATCTCGTTAAGTGTTAACGCTTGGTGGCTGATTTTGGTGTCAAATGAAAGCTTTGATAATGCGAATAAAAGAAGCCAGTAAATATATAACTTATAGTTGATGTGTTTTTGTCAAAAAGAAAATATCATAAAAAGTGGGGTATTTTACGGGCTGCCAAAAATATTAATAAGAAATGGGGTGTGGTTCTTTAATGATGATTTAGTCATAGATTAATTGCACCAATTCTATATTACTATATACCATAATAACAAGCAGATAATAAGCTTTCATTTGGTCTATAATAGTATTAATACTTGTCCCAAAACCATTTGTTGGCATTATGGTAAAGAGAATAGTGAGCGTACAGATTTTTGCATGATGTTGTCAAAAATGTAACATTTTTAGGGTACCTTCCAATACTGGCAAAATATGGGTCGTAGATTGCAAAATTTTCACTGTTTCCAGTTGATTTCGTGTTTAGGACATCTTAGGGCTGGCTAAAAACATGGTGAAGTAGAGTTGTGGGGCGGGGGTGCATGTGGACCCTATCTGGCCTTGGACTAAGTTTTTTTTTTTTTTAAATTACAAGAAAAGGGGGGTGGGGGGGTGGGGGTCCAGATGCCCTAAAACAACTGTTCTACACCGAACCATAAGAAACCTATGCCATTTTAATTTGTTTTAGAGTAATTAGTGGTCATCTTAGATTTGATCCAGTTTTAACCCCTTTCCGGGGTCAGATTATGGTAGACTTTTTTCCTGCCATTGAATACACCCCACAGATAAAATAAACACTGGAAAACCTTTTGTTAGAATTGTATAGGGGTGTGGGTGTATTTGTGCATAACTTGACCTGCCTACTCATCTACCAAGACAAATAATCTGAATGTTATTTAGTGCAGACACAAGAAATCAATATATGTGTATGTACTTACAAGTCTGCTGCCCCTCTTGAGTTCTTTCTTAATATCTGAGAGAAGAAACCCCATCACGCCATTTGATTCTTTCTTGCCACATTGACAGAGACCACTTGCAAACAACTGTCATAACAGAAAAATTAATAATACAGTAAAGTACTCTTACAAAGAACTGCAAGGGACTATGACTATTGGTTCGTTATAGCAGTAGTTCGCTATACACATTTTACTAAAGAGTAAAGTTGGCCACCATTTTGGATAATTCAAATTGAAACACAAGAATTTAAAACAACAACATCAACAGTTAATTAAAATATTAGCACAAATGCATAAATAAAACATTTTGAATAAAATAAGGGTTCAGTCATTCACATTTTGAAACAAAGTCTGTTTAGTGAGCGTCGGTCTCATAATCTGTAGAGCTGTTGCAATGTCGGCAATTGAGTGGAACATCAACTTTACGTTTTGTGTTACCCAACCTCAAACACAATATCCGATTAATTAACGCTAATTAGTGTACTTTAATGTTGTGAGTTTCACGTGTCAGTCTCCTTGTTGGATACCTTTGAAAAGATAATGAAAATGCAATGAAGCAAGACAGACTTAACACATGCGAACAAAGACAAAGACTAAGTTTAGTTCCACTCAGGCCATTATACAACAATACATTCAGTAAGCGAAACGAGAACATATTGTTCACAAACTTAAACCTTAATTGACACCATGTTTCAAAGTAAAAATTGGCAGCCATTCACTGATTGATGTTTTAAGTGTGGTCGTTTTATTGATAATGCAGCTGATTGGTAAGATGCAAATTACTTTAACAAAAAATTAGGTCTATTTCCGGTTTGCTGTATTCACACTAATTTACACTGAAGTTTACATTTGGGACAAAATATTTGGTTATTTTATAAGTTAATTCGTTATACATGGTTCGTTCTAAACATTAAAATTTGTTACTAATATATAGTGACAAAAAACGGAACTTTACAAACAGTTCGTTCTATCCAGTAGTTTGTTATAAGCATGTTCTTTGTAAGAGTACTTTACATGTAATTTATAAATAATAATAAGAAACATATTTCATGAAAACAGCCATGTCACTAAATTAAATGTAAAAGCACTCATGATATTTAGGAAATCAAACATGATTCCAGGCTAGGCGGAAGTTTTAATATAAAATTTAATTTAAAAAATATTTTAAAAAGTGTACCTACATGTACATGCATATATGTACATTACATTGTATTCTAATGAGAAAAAAAGAAAAAAAGAGGAAAATACCAAAGAATTAAATGTATTGCCAAAAAACAAACTTGTATTTTAGGATCATATGATTATAATGGTATGTACATGTAAGTAAGCAAGTAAGTAAATAAATAGTTTAAAACATTTAGGACGGAACAAATCTTTCTAGTTACATGCATATCTACAGATATAAATATCCAGAAATTGGGTGTTTTTATAAACCAATTTTAGAAAAGAACATATCGAACTTTTGTTGGGGGGAAACAAAAATCATGCTACCAGAACCACACCAATTTTTTGTTAAACCTTACACATTGTACTTGGAAAACAATGGCCAGCATTAACACATGGCAACAATTTAAGCCTATAGAAAACACTGACAGGTAACAAGAAAGTCCAAAAACCACTCAGTTCTTTCAATTGAAATGTTTAGCATTACAAGACCCCAAAAACATTTACAAAGACAGAAAGGACAATGCCTTGTCGATCTTCTCTATGATTAAACACTATACACTACCAGTACTGACTGTGGATAACATTTTGTTCAACCAACTATTTTCCGTTCCAACCAGTGATCCACAAATGGATCATCAAGGCCCTGATATGTGCTGTCTTGTCTGTGGGACGACGCATATAAAAAAATCTTACTGCTTATCGAAAAGAGTGATAAAAACAAATGGCCACAGGATATTTACAACGAGGAACAACATTTGGTCTTTTTTGTATGCATAATGAGTTATATACATGTACAACATACAGGCTTGAAAAAATATTAAATTTTGTAGTATTTCTTAAAAATAAGTTACTAGCTTCAACAGTCTTGGTACACAACCAGGTCTGGCTTTAACAAGTTTAAGCCAACTGAACCAATTGCTCCTAATTGGGTCCTCTTAAGGGGACCTTGTCCTTAGGTAATTTACTTTAGTCTTGTCAAGTAAAAAAGTAAAAAGTACTTGAAGTGATATTATAGACTTAAAGTGATAGTATAGGTTGTCCAATAATTTAACATATTTCTGTACTAAAAAAATACAATCCCATTTAAAAAGTTGGAGCTACATGTATATTTGTATTCAAGACTTCTCATCAATATTCAGTTTTCTATAATTATCTAGCCATTTGGTAATAATACATTTATTGCAAAAATAATAATTTCATGGAAACGTAGCAATAACTTAAATATAAAATATATTATTACATGAGAATATATTTAGTGTTGTCATTGGTCAAAAACCGATCACATAACCGCCTGTAATTTGTTATATTTGTCACTGGTCAATCAAAAGTGATATTGCCTTCGTGATTACGTCACATAGTTCAAAGTTATTTGATTCGTCACAGGTTTCTATCATCATCTTTGTTCTATAATGTTAAAAAGATGATGTCATTAGTTACGATGTATGTAGAAATCATCCAGTGGCAGTGGCCAAGAAAAATAAATATATAGCACAGTGTGATTTTACTCAACTAATTAATCAGTATTATGCAATAAAACAGTTACTGTCTGCTCATTCGGGTAACATCATGTTTTATGGACTGAAGAAACTGATACTGACCGAGGACAAAGGCTGACGTCAATATCATTTATCAGTTTCTTCCATCCATAAAACATGATGTTGCCAAAGGCTGAGGTAATATCAGTTTATTCAGTCCATAAAACATGATGTTGCCAAAGGCTGAGGTTAATATCAGTTTCTTCAGTCCATAAAACATGATGTTGCCAAAGGCCGAGGTCAATATCATATTGCCAAAGGCCGAGGTCAATATCATATTGACAAAGGCTGAGGTTAATATCAGTTTATTCAGTCCATAAAACATGTTGCCAAAGGCTGAGGTCAATATCAGTTTATTCAGTCCATAAAACATGATGTTGCCAAAGGCTGAGGTCAATATCAGTTTCTTCAGTCCATAAAACATGATGTTGCCAAAGGCTGAGGTCAACATCAGTTTCTTCAGTCCATAAAACCTGATGTTGCCAAAGGCTGAGGTCAATATCAGTTTCTTCAGTCCATAAAACCTGATGTTCCCAAAGGCTGAGGTCAATATCAGTTTATTTAGTCCATAAAACATGATGTTGCCCTCACGAGCAGTAAATAACTGATAATTATCTCATGTTGTTTTTATGCAATGTAATGCCGTTGAATTGTAGCACAACATACTACTACTAGTACAACACACTGTAGTGCACATAAAATTGTTATTTTTGGCTCAGTCTGAATCAAAATACTATGAGCTAGCATATTTGCACAGGTGCAAATATTGGATGTGCAGCTGAATAAATTATAAATGTATCCATCACATTGTCAACACCACATATAATGTGACATCATACTAACAAGATTTAAAAATAAAATGAAGTTGAACTACAACTCTATTCTAAATACAGACTACAAAACGACTCTCTGATAACCAAGGCTTGAAATTGACTAGAGGCAGGAAGCAAATGCTGCTCAAAATGCACAGTATGCTTTCTGATAATCAGTTTGACAAGCTGTTTTTGCCTTCCATTATAATTTTGAGAGTATTAAAAAAATATCCAGAATACTTCATTCTCAGGATTAATAATATAAATGTTTAAAAAATCTATTTATCTGTGTTAAGTCTTAAATGAGAGCTGAAAAAGGTTACACTATAACTGTAACAAGGACTTTAATGTTGACACTAATTTCTAGAACTACTTCTTTGGTTATAGCATTTGCCTCCAAATTAAAATCTGAGAAGCAAAGGTTACTTCTCATTCCATAAAATGAATTTCAACAATTGATAACTGTACGCTAAGCTGACTGTTAAATGAAAAGTCTCAAAAAGCTCTTTTTAAAAAAAAAATTAGGAATGTATTTGGTTCAGTGTTTTCAAAACAAGGCAGTGGGCGGTGCATTTACCGGTCTATTTGCAAACTTGCACAGTCTACTTTCCCCTTAAAAAAACCCGAGTTCCTTTAAAGTTTAAATTATAGTGCTCCTCCTCCTACTCTCTTCCTTCCAACTCCTACTCTCAAATAAAATGAAAAGCCTATGGTTGTTGTATTAGTAAAATATCATAAGTTATTGGAAACCTTATAATATCACTTTTAACCCCTTTGTTTTTCTAAGAAATGATTTTTAACCTTATGTATAAGAAAAGAGGAAATGAGAAACAGATGTTACACACGTCTTTATTACTATACTTACATATATACATTTAGATTCCCTGCATACATGTAATTTAATTAGTTACACGTAGTATTGCTTGTAAATGTATCTTCGCTTAGAAATGGAAAACCCCCAAAAATTGCCAACTGAACCCTCTTTCCTTAAATATATTTATATATACAAAGGTACATAATTGCATGTGTGTATGTATCTATATTTCAAATAAGAAATAAAAACACAATGCAAACATTTTCTTCAACATGTTTCATTCATTATCTTCTATATATAAATGTTTGTTGACATATATATATATAAAAAAAAGAGATCTAATAAACTTGACAAACATGTTTGATTGATGGGAATATTTCCACACTTGAATGTTGAGCAGATTATATATTATATCCGACTACTGACCCGAAAAGCCATTACATACAAACACATGTATTTATAATAGATCTGCATTCTCGCTGAAGTGAAACATAACAAGTTAGAGTGACATACCAATCGTATCAGTCACCATAATGTCTATCAACTGTTGGTTATCCAAGCTAAACTTTCATTTGTAATATCAACAGAATCATAAAGAACTTTCAAAATATTATTAAGTACTCTTTGCCTAGTACTAGTAGTACAACCTGCTTTAAAGAAACATTTATTTTAATTTTAGGTGGACGTGTATATAGTATACATTGAATTTATAATATATATATATATATATATCTGCATGTCATTGCAAAACACGTTGTATTTAATGGTAACAGTTGTTACTGCTGAGCACTACATTTTATAGTAAAATTACACAAACTTAAGGCAGATCCAGTGTAGCCTGGGGCACGGTGTTTACTTGGGATTTATTTTATGACATCTATACTTTCAGTGTTTTCAAAACAAGGCGGAGAGCGGCGCATTTACTGGTCTATTTGCAAACTTGTGCCGTCTACTTTCCCCTTAAAACAACAACCAAAAAAACTAGTGCCTTTAACATATCTCCTCCTCCTACTCTCTTCCTTCCAACTCCTACTCTCACAAAAAATGAAAAGCCTGACTTTGACATTGTAATTTTTGAATTTTATAGAGAATAGACAGTGAGCTGGTGGTCCAGAGGTAGAACTTCGGACTCTCAAGCAGTGCCCTCAAAAATACCCAGTCACCGGTGGTAAATTGCCGCCTGTAACAGCTTTTGCCGCCGCCTACTTTTAATTTTTGGTAAAAAATATATTGTTTTACGCATGCCAAGATCACTGTTGTACTCTGCAACTTTTCGAACTACTGAGGGCCCTGCTCAAGCTGATGACAGTGGTTCAAAAACTGTTGGAGGTCGGCTCACATTTGACTAAGTGTCAAAATAACTAAATGTTTGACATCCAATAGCTGATGATTAATAAAATTTATCAATATGCTCTAGTGGTGTTGTTAAACAAAACAAACCAAAAATTTAAAAAATAAATCTGATACTGCACTTTAAAAACCGGTGTTATCGCTATTATTTTTGTCAGATTATAGTCAAACAACTATTAACAATAACAAGTAGGAGAAAGAGCACCTAGACGTATTACAGTATTTTACATGATAAATGAAAAAGTAAATTTTTATTTTATTTAACGATGCCTCTAGAGCACATTGATTTTTATCTTATCATCGGCTATTGGATGTCATAGATATGGTCATTCTGACATATGTCTTTAGAGGAAACCCGCTGCCTCCATGTAGGTTACTCCTTCTGATAAACAGCAAGGGATCTTTTATATGCACCGTCCCATAGACAGGACAGCACATACCACGGCCTTTGATAAACCTGTTGTGGACCATTTGTTGGAACGAAAAATAGCCCAAACTGCAACTGAGTCCACTGAGAAGGATCGATCCGACAACCGACTGATTCACAGGCAGACACGCTACCGTTTGAGCTAGATCCCCCTCCCACCTCTGACGAACAAAGCGTTTGGAACCAAATTTAACGTCCAGCACATTCTCACAAGAATTCCACTAGTAAATTTGTTCAAGACGCTATTTTTCGTTTATCGAAAGTGCAATATCTCAAATTGTCCTACTTTGTCAGGGTTTACTGATACAGCCTCACAAATAACTATACTAACAGTTATTGTCTTGTAGGCAAAGAACTAAAACCTAAAATGAAGTTGGTAGCTTTACTTTGTGTACTATCGTGGATGGGAGTGATGACGCTGGCAGAAGAACCGCTTCAAGTAAGTAAAAATGTTAATCTGATCTTGGAATGCAAAAATAGGCGTTTTAATGTTCTTTAATCCTTCACTAATCGCTAGTTACAGATGCACTGACATAGGTACTTTTAATAAGCTAATTGCAATGCTTAATTGTAACAGACGTTATAATGTCCGTTTCCATAGTAATAAAAATTATAGCTGCATGGCACAGAAAACAGTAAGTCGGATGGATTAAAAGATGTGGAGTGGACGGTTAAAATCATTATTCTTCATCATACATTACTTTCGTGCCCACATCCACAAACGTTCAGCCCCCCCCCCACCCCCCCACCTATCCGCGTCTGGTGTGCGTAGTCGAAGTCTCCTTGGATTCCGCTTGGGTTGC
>JAULBS010018063.1:0-25149 GCA_032355785.1 Symmetromphalus regularis
AACATCTGAAATCATTATGATGCTAAATTTAAGTTAAGTGTGGCATTTTCAATTTGTAACTTAATTTGTTAAAAATGCGTTTTTTGATAACATGGACATGTTATCACTCTAAATGCGTACAAGACCAAAAACCGATTTTCATGTTTCATCTGTTGACCACGTGATATTTGAACCAAATGAAAAAAACATTCCTGTAAACATTTGAAGTGGTCGGGTGAAATGCTGATACGTTTAGCAATATATCTCTTCAAAGGCTATAGTAAAAATATCGTTGTTCAAAATGTGCAGTGTTACTTTTTTCCACTAGTATATATATAAAAATTCTGAAAAGATCATTTTAAGAGAAATTTATTAAATTATTATTGTACCCTTATTGCTATAATTGTGTGTAAAACTGGAACCATTCTGCATGTGCATGATATTTGTGCACAAAAAGTGACATCACACAGGTTATAGGTTTAAAACTGCATAGCTAAAAATATTAGTGGTCAACATATATCCATTTTGTATATTGTTGCTGAATCATTACTAACTAATTATACTTCTTAAAAATGCTATTCCTATGCCTATTCTGATATTGTGAGTAGTATAACATGGTTATGACATAGAAATAACACTGAAATGCATAAAAAATATTCTATAGTAGTGTGCAACCTTCTCGCCATGTGATACATTGGCTGCCATTTTTTTTTTCTTGTTAGTTTTTTTTTATGTTTACAAACACAATTAAAATAAATGTCTGCATTGCTGAATTACAGTTAAATATCTGAAAAAAATAAACTAATATATATACTGGTAAGAACTTTGTGGATACTACCAGGACTAAAATTTCAGTAATTTCCAGGAGAATGCAAGAGGATTCTCAGAGCAGTTTGCGAGAATCCTCTGAATCCAGTTTATACACACATGCTCATAAGCATATGTGGGAATTGAATCCTGAATCCCTTTCTTTTTTCTGCTATCCAAAGTACTTTGGTACATCAAAACGGGTTAGAAGTCCGACAACTTGAGGCCAGACTAGTCTCGATAATCCAAAGTGTTCTCAATGCTACACTGATTAGAATGTATGGGTTAGACAATTCATATTCCGATTAAAATAGATGCGATCTGGATCATGCTACGCTTTTGAAACAGTGCAGACTGGACCCGTGAGAACAGTTTAGGTAAAAAAATAAAATAATAATAAAACAATTCCAGTTGACACAGTACTTTGATAATCTTTTAATTCGATTGTGATTTCATTTTATCTGAAATGTTTTTTACGCGAACCCATTTGGATTCTGACGTTTAACACCCGTGCAAATTCTGACGCGAATCGGATTCGGTAATTCGCGCGAAAGTTTAGCCCTGTTTAAGAGAGGAAAAAGTTTGTTTTATTTAACAATGAATTTTTATCTATCATCAGCTATTGGATGTTAATAATAATGTCATTCAGACACATTTATTTAGACAAAACCACATAGGTTACTCTTTCTGATAAGCAGCAAGGGGTCTTTTATATGCACCATCCCACAGACAGGACAGCATATACCATGGCCTTTGATGAACTAGTTGTGGACGGAAAACGGACCAAACTGCTACCGTTTGAGCTACATCCCACTCCTTAAATAAGGAAGTACCACTACCATTGTTTGATCAGATATTTGAGAAATGTGATGTGCAGTTTTCAAATAAGTTTTAAAGTCATGAAAAAACACAACATTTTATATTGAGGAAATTAAAAGAGTTGCCATTTATTATCAACTTTATGAGCTTTAGCTCTTGACAAAGGAAAATTATTTCAAAAGGGACATAAATTTGATAATAAATGGTAATGAGTTTGATATTCTATTTATTACCCCAGACAATTTTAATTGTTCTACTCTTTAAACTTTTTAATTCGCCAACAGTTGAGAGAAATGCAATCCTATAATGTTACGGATGACGTTAATTTGTACGTTTTCTAGTTTTAATGACATCATTTGCACTTTGACAAAATATAATGACGTGATATTTAGTACAGGCAAGCTTATTGGTCATAGCTAACAAAGAGACCCAATGAAATGCCTTGTTAAACCAATGTATAATAATGCTCAATGAGAAATTATGAAAAGTAATTCCCAGTTATGAGTGCCAACTAGGGTAATAATATACAGTTAAACCCTGGTGGCTCAAACACTGTTTGTTCTGTAAACATTATTTGACCCAGGGTATTAAAATAAAACAATTCACAGGGTTTTTTGACCTGAGTTGCTATACTCTATTATTCGGCACCATTCCCCAACCCCTATGTCACTTTTTATTCCCAATTTTGAAGTAAAAATTCCCAATCTGAATGTAAACAATTGCCTATTTTAAATTATTTTAAATTATATAAACTTTAGACATAACCTTAACATAAACTGAGTATAGAAGAGAGCAAAATAAATCTTTAAATTATTTTATTACAAACATTACGTTTCCACAAAGTGGTACAGTAGATGAAAAAAAACAAAATATTTTATTTATTTAAAAACAAGAACAGCAAGTTTCCACGAACTTAATACCTTTAGTAAAAAAACAGAAAAAGTTCACAAAAACTGATTACAATGAAAAAATAACTTGTGATGTGTTTTTTTTATTAAACGATGCCTCTAGAGGACACTGATTTTTTATCATATCATTGGCTGTTGGATGTCAAATGTATGGTCATCCTGACATATTGATTTAGAGGAAACTCGCTGCCACCACATAGGCTACTCTTTCCGATAAGCAGGAAGGAGTCTTTTATATGTGCTTTCCCACAGACCGGAAAACACATACCACAGCTTTTGAGAAACCAGTTGTGGACCACTGGTTGGAACTGAAAATAGCCCAAACTGCAAATGGGTCTACTGAGAAGGATCGATCCATTGACCAATGGCTTCACAGGCAGACACGCTACTGCTTGAGCTACATCCTGCTCCAAAATAACTTGGTATTACTTACTTTATTAGAAAAGCAGCACGTTTCGACAAAACTCAAAAGATCTTGATTAAAAAGTCTGTTCTGTCTTTCTGGGTTACCTCTATACGTCTGCTTAGTCGTTTCTGACTTGGTTGGTGTTTTTGTACATTTATCCTGCGTTTTTGTGCTTCCTTTTGTCTTTGTCCTCGCTGTAGATTCCGACACAGGTTTAGATAGAACACTGCCATCCTTGACATCCTTATTTACAGAATGTTCCACTTCTTCTGAATTATCTAAAACAGTCTTAGAAAATCCTTCATCTATATCACTAAATAAAGTGTCAACTTCTCCATCACCATCGAGCATAGATCTGGGGAATATGCTGTCATTGATTTCAGGAAATAATGAAGGATCCAATTCCTCTAGAGAATCAGTTTGTGGTTGAAGAGGATTTGGATACACACTAGATTGAATATCACAGATTTCTTTACTGAGAATAGGTTGCAATTTTTTAGACCTCTTGCTATTTGGTAATACTTTAGTCTTTAGTACATTTGCATTCACGGTTATGGGTTTTTTAGTACTAGAAAGAGGTTTTGATACAATCCTCTTTCCAGTCAGTTCCTGGTCCTTTTGGAAGGCTGAAACAACAGGTTTTGAAGATTTTTCAAAAATAGAAACCTTTTTTTCAGTTTGTACATCATCAACTTGCAAGTGATCTTCAAAACTGACAAATCTGCTATCAGTACTTTCAACACTTACATCAGGAATTCCACTTTCTGAAGATATATGAAGAGATTTTAACTGAGTCTTAAAAGAGTCTAAACGGTCATTCCAATTCTCGTTAACAGAATTTTTATTTAACATGGATGAACCAAGAGCACTGACTTTGAAAACATCATGCACCAATTGTCCATCAAGACATGCTGTTGCTGTAGGTGCACATCTTGATGACTTGTCTAGAAATTCTTTGGACGATGTTGGCAACACAAGAAAAGCATTGTTGTTGATGTTCTTGTTACACTGGATTGTCTGTAATAAAATATCCTCAGTATTTGCTTTGACAATCTTACAGGCGAGCTGTTTAGCTCTGGCATCAATCACTGAAAAGATAATGATACAGTAGAGTCCATTTAACTGCATTCCTGATAATAGCATATTCCTGTTATTTGCATAATATTCTGCTGCACAAAACCATTTAAATGCAAATCCACACAAAAGTCTCCTTTTAATTACATATGTAATATTTGGTTAATTGCATATTAAAATGTTGAAAACCACATTTTTTATCTCCAAAAGTAGCCAAAAAATACATTTTTATTAAATAATCACAAAATGACCACAAAAGGGACTTAGCCTTGTTTTATTTTAATACCTGTTATAGCATTCAGGTTACATGGTCTAACAATTCCTTACTTCGTGGTATATTTAGTTATTTTTTAATGACTGTTTGATAAATGAACTTTGATTTTATACCAGAAACTGTTTAGACTGGTCACATGACCTTAAATTAGCATTTCTGATAAAGGAATAATCCTGTTAATTGCATTAAATATTTGTGCGCCATGCCTATGCAATTAAGAGGATTCTACTGTATGAGGACAGAAGATAACTTGTAAGTATACTCTTGTTGATTAAAATTGCTAATTGGAATGATTTAGGTGTGTTAGGTGTTTTGTAGCTGTATTTGGATTGTTAGTGTTTGAAGTATTAGTTTCATTACTTGGTCTTGGCAGTTTTTTATTACAGTTACTGGCTGGTTCCAAATATTTTATTTAGTGATCATTTAATTGTTCATCATCAACAATGTAATATCTTGTCGTATACTGGTCAACAAACTCACCTAGTCACCTGTTGCTGTAATCAGTTTGAAATTTTAATATAGGCTGGGTTTTTTCCTCAGGAAAAAGAAGAGTTTATAAGAGATAGAACAAATGGAGTAGGCAATGATTCTGATGATAAAGACGCACTTCAAAAATCCCTTTCAACTGAAGAAATGTCCATGTTTTATAGGGAATTCCTCAACAGAAACTACAAACACCATTTGCAATACAACATGTGAGTGTGTGAAACTAAATATCAGTCTTGTATTTATTAAAATTATACTCACTTTATTATATACTTGGGTGAATGATTCACAGTAAATCTTGTGTATTGTGTTATGTACGAGGTACCAACTGTAAAAAAGTATCTATTTTGACTTTTTTTTCCTGACATTAAACTTACATACAAATTTATTTAATAAAACAATTATAAACCAAACATTTATTAAATATCTGTAGTACATGTATATTAAAACTTGTATATATATTTAAGGAATGTCTCTTATTTCTTTTAGATTCATCTGGGTATGAACAAAAAAAACATCTGCAAACTGTTAATCGGCAAAGCCATTTACAAAAAAATTTGCGGATGTTTTTGTTTGTTCATACCCCGATGAATCTAAAAGAAATAAGAGACATTCCTTATAATAAAATTTGGGACATACATTTTCAGTAATTACACACAAACAAGTTCATATTTTATTTTATTTTATTTTGAGAAAGTATTGCAAAAATAACGCTCAAGAATACTAAAGAATAAATATTTTTTAAAATGACTTCATATTTTTAAATGACGTCATAATTCTTCCTCGGTTAACTTCTTAAACCTCGATGTTGATATCTGCGACGTTCATGGCTCGGTGTTGCATTCCAATTATTTTTCATTTCTTTTATCACACCTTCATTATTTGTTGATGCTATTAAATCATCACAGTTGTGATCAAATATCTCAGAAAAGTCAATTTTAATGTTGAATTCAAATATGGTATTGGGATCTCCAATGTTGAAATCCGCCATCGCAATCGTATGCGTGTACAAGTTCATTTTTATTTTTTGGTCTAATAACTAAATTTTATGGATTATATTAGCCCAAAATATTTTATATATTAGTTTTATTAAAAGAGTAGGCAAATTATTCATCTTTGTTTAATACTGTTGATACTGTTGGGGTCACCCGGTATATAGCTTGTAAACACAGCTGTTAAAAAGAAGTTCCATGACGATGTCATTTTATATTCATCGAGAAATGAACAAAACTCGTTGCTAATGGCTTGACCGATGAGATGCCTTTAAACCGTAATGATTATAATAAAAATTTAATTATTTAAAAATATTTACTAAATATTTTATTAATATGTGATAAATGTTTATATAAATGTTAATACTTATTAGGCCATACTTAAATATATGTTCGTTTGCCATAACATTTAAATGTAAAAAAAAACTGGGTAAGTAGGTAATTTTTTTTTAAATTCCCTATCACAAATAAAAAAAGAAATCCTGGTATTAACCCTCACAACCTTGATTTGAAGGTCAAACTCCAGGGTGTCATCAATACTTTGAGATGCATCTACAGTAAGTTTTGACGCTGTGGAGTCATTTATTTTTCGTCGCGACTGACAATCATATTCATATTGTCTTCTGTCAATACATTCGGGGAAATATCAGCGATAACATCCGACCATGTCTTCTGTGTGTCCATCATTTTCAGTGTGTCAGAGGATGAAAAAATCAAAAAACCTGTTGCAACAGAAAGTTGTTGTCGACAATTCAAGCCAATGTTAAAAATAAATAATTGAGTTGAGGCCAATTTCACTGAGATGGTCGGGTTACGGCAAACAAGTATATTTTTAAGGATGGCCTTATATACAATCTTTCCCAAATTTATTAAGATCTTTTTAACCTAGATGTTAAACCTTTCCAGCATTTATTAGATATTTTTAATCTATGTTAAACCTTTCCAACATTTATTAGATCTTTTTAACCTAGATGTTAAACCTTTCCAGCATTTATTAGATCTTTTTAATCTATGTTAAACCTTTCCAACATTTATTAGATCTTTTTAATCTATGTTAAACCTTTCCAACATTTATTAGATCTTTTTAACCTAGATGTTAAACCTTTCCAACATTTATTAGATCTTTTTAACCTAGATGTTAAATCTTTCCAACATTTATTAGATATTTTTATTCTATGTTAAATCTTTCCAACATTTATTAGATCTTTTTAACCTATTTTAAACCGTTCCAGCATTTATTAAGTCTTTCTAACTTTTATTAAATCTTTACATATTTAAATAAGATTTAGCTAAATTTACACATTGACTAACAACAGATTCTAGTTTTTTTTTATATTGGTTTGTTTTACATGACATTAACAGTTATTACATGTGCTTTCCATTCTGTATTTGCAGGAACTGGTACAAAAAGAATGTCAGACTGCTATGGCCAGCCCTTAAAGTTACACTTTATGGTATAAAAAAGAAAGTATTTCACAGAAAAATTTGAACAATAATTGTGATAGTTTTACAACAGCTGAATTTCAGTGAGCATTCTAACATTGTAAATATTGTTTATTGTTCTAACAAGATATTAAACACGTTACTTTAATAACTGATTGACAGAAGTAAATGTTTACCAAAACATCAGCACAAAAAGAAAATTTGGTTGTTTGGCATTGTTCTGTGATGCCAGATTGATTGCTGTTGTGTGCCTTAATAGTCAGATTAAGCAGATTTTGTCTCAAGAAGGTGATGTCTCTTTGATGGTTCAACTCTGATTCATAGTTCAAACTGTTTCTAAACTTATAAAAATGAGTTTCAACCGTGAATCAATGTTAAACTGTCACCAAGAAATCGGATCAGTTTTGTATTTTTCATCGCTATACGTTATTAGTATCCATTTCATTAAGGGAGCCGACAAGAACAGAAATAAGATTCAGATGCAGAAAATGTTGCAATGGACGGGCAGGCGGCGCCATATACTGTATATATACCGTATATATATATATATATATATATATATATATATAAGGAAGGAACCAAATACAATATATTAAAAAAATAAGAAGAATTTTGAATGCTGAACCCATGTACCTATGCTTACTTGATAAGGATATAAATTTAAAACGTATGGAAATAATAGGTGTATTCTAAAGACATTGTAGCATTTTATGGGTGAATGTGTTCACTCTGTGAGTACAGATGGGTTAAAAAAAATAACTGGTAAACCTTTTATTGTGTGAATATGGCTTAACATAAATTAATATGTATAAATAATGGTATAAAAATAGATAAATTTTCATACAATATTTGTTTGCTATAGTTTTTTGTATTTAAGAAAAAAACTAAATAAATGCATGTATACCCTAGATAAAAAAAGGAGTGTTTGTGGGATTTTTTTTGTATGATGGCAACTAAGCAACAGAACTGAATAAATTGCCATTACTGAAACAATTTTTAACACTATGAATTGATACGTTATCTACCAAACAAATGTTAAAGATTATGTACAGAAACTATATAAATAAGTTTCTGTGTTGCCTCATTGCTTTGTATGGCATTGCCACGATTTGTGGAAATGTAATCTGTATTTTAAAGCTTTTTTAACCACAGTATGATACGTAATGTTTGTGAAATTTAACAACATATATGAATGATGTGAAAATATGTTTCATTAGCAATATTTTTAGTCATCCATTTTGAAATAAGTGTCTAAATGTCCACGATGTTTATCAAAGATTTCGGTCTTCGAGTGTTAAATCCTGATGAATCTTCTAGAATTACCCGAGCCTGCTTGAGATGGAAGAACAATTCAAAATGAACACGCTCTAAAGTGCATCATAATTTAAAATGCTGGAGTGAGCCTCAATGGTTAAGCGGCCGAACATCAGACTCTCAAGCTGAAGAAAGTGGTTGAAAACCCATTTGAGGCTGGCTCACACTTGACTATATATCAGAATTAACAAATGTTTGACATTCAATAGCTGATCATTAATAAATAAGTGTGCTATAGTGGTGTTATTAAACTTAAAATGCTGGGGAGGTAAAAGAACTGTATTTAAACAAAATTTAGTTTTTGAGTTTGTTTTACTTCAAAGTATACATAAAACTGATGATGTACTTTTCATGGTTATTTTTTTTTCATGTTTAAATTGATGAAAATTGATCAGTTGTCTTATTTAAAAAAAATATATCATACAGTCAAACTTGTCCTAGCGGCCACCTGTAATCAGTGGTCACCTGCCTTAAAATACCTGTATTAAGTGGTCACACCTGACCCTCTTAGAAAAACCTAATTTTTTGTATACATTAACTATAATATAATTATTTAATGAAATTCTGCAAGTTAAACATAATACTATGAATACTGTAATCAGATTTATTATACATGCATAACACATTTTACAATCTCGAGCCAAAATCTCAATTTTATTTAGCAAATTTTTTTCTACAACAAACTTTGACCACCAATATCACAGGATCTATCTTAGTGTCAAAGTTAAAAAAAACTAAAGATTAAATTTTATTTTTTTACTTCACAATATGCACGTGGAGGCCCAGCCAGGAGAACATGGCCCCCTATATCCGAAACTGTATCACCTTCATGTGGTAATACACATACATGTATGTTCAGAAAAGTGAATGGGTTAGTTGCCACTGAAACACGTTACAACATTAATTTACTTCTCTTATTCATTTAAACCTTTATTCATTTAAAGATTTGCTCACTTTTCAAGATATGTTTACATGTCAACGTTTATTCATCAACAACAAAAATAAGAAGTGACAAGAATAAGGTAACGGGTACGAAATGATCATGGTACGAAATGACCAAAGCACAATGGTACGAAATGGATGTTATGAAATGATTTTGGTACAAAATGACTAACATCCATAGAAGCTTATCAATGCAAAGGATTAAATTATATAACAGCGACCAGTACTCTGCGACAAGTTACTGGACATGGGCAATAGCTATGGATACTTCAGTTTCTTAACTAACAAGCCTGGCATGTGTATCTCAACTGATTGGAATTACACTTTGTCTTACATGCATTGTCAGAGGTGTTTAACTTTGTTTTATATTAGTTGAATATAATTTTTTACATGTAAGCCTACGTGAAGATATAGTATATGGAAGCACTATAGAGTACACATACATCAATGACAACCATACAGAGTGAAAATATTTTAAAATACTGATGTGTAACCTGTAATAAGCGGCCAGTTTTTAATACTCCCTGGATGGCTGCTTAAGACAGGTTTTTTTGCCAAAAAGTTTGAATGAATTAAAAAAAAGCCATAATTTAACATTTGCTGTTGATTCAAGTTTTGTAGCAATTAGTGTTACTATGCAAAACATGACTGAATTATTTTAATAAACTGCCAGTAACCTGCTGTTCAATCTAATGAAACTCCACTGTTCGTGATTATATTTTACATAATTATATAAATATACTGGTATGTGTGTATAATGTTAGGTATACAGAACAATAAAAGAAAAAAAAACATTTATTTTATTGTTTTAATGAATTTCAACCATGACAATAGTAAATAACATATTCACTGGCACAATCTGAATGTACATGTATGATATATAATAATGTGACAACCTGATACATTTTAAAGACAAACTGATTGATCACAAAGAACTAGTAGAGTTTAGTAGAATACTGGTCACTTCATCTGTTATATCAAAAATATTTAGCAAAATACTGATAATTTAAAACATTGGAATGTGAAAAATTAGTTTGTTTTTAATAATATATATATAAATGCATATGAAACGCCCATTATGGCCATAATACTGAATGATCAAAATATGTTTGTTAGGCAAAGCATAGAAGCAGTCTACATCATCACTTTAACATAATTGTTGCCCATTTGTAGTAAATAATAATGGAAATGTTTAAAGTATTTGTTTAATCAGACATAGACCCAGTCTTTTTACATCATTGCTGATCACACTGATGTTTCAAGTGTTAGTAAGACGAATTAGGCGTAGACCCAGTCTCTGTCTCTGTAAGTCTATGTTGATTACTTCAACATCTACATGATCTCCTAACTGTAGTCCTGACCGACCTTTCAACCCTTCCCTCATCTGACTGATATGTATTAAGCCATTTTGTCCAACACCCACGTCAACAAATGCACCAAAATGTGTGGAATTTGTCACTCGACCAGTCAGTCTTTGGTTGATTATGAGATTTTCTAATGCTGTAACACCTTCCTTGAATAATGGTTTGTCAAAACCTGAAATAGAAATCTTCTATAAATAATTATTTTAATAACAAAATGTATCTCTGCACAAGACAAAGTCCATGAGAATTTTGCAACTTGCTTGATACAGAAGCAAATACTTCATCCAACAATATGAAAATAAATCCTGCTTTACATTCAGTATAAGCAAGCATTCACATGAATTGCCTAGAGATTTTACCTTCTTTTAATGTGCTAACCCATTTAACATTAAGTGCAAAATCTAATCACTAGCATTCACTATTAATTTCCTCCTGGACATAATGCAGCACTCACTCATCTTGTGTTAAAGTATTTACTATGGTAACATCCATAGGTGGTAAAAGTGACTGGAAAAATAGTCAAACATCACATGATAAAGCAAAACTTTTCTTTTATGTTGGAACGAAAGCTTACCATCTCGAATATCAAAAGACATGGGTAGTGAAAGAGCATCGGTGATCAATTTCATGGTTGGTTCACCAGTTTCAAACTGTTTTGCAAGTTTCTCAACTCCTACAAAAATACGGTGTTTTATAAAATGTAGCATCACATTTCATCCTTATCACATTCAAGTCCTTGTGCACTAAAACAATCCCACAATTTTAGTAAATTACTTTTTAAATAAACATGGTTTGGGGATATGTTCATTGACTTTTTCCATGTCTTGAAAACAAAATGAATAAAGAACAGATGTGTAGCGCCACAAGAAAAGGGCGCTAGGGACCAAATTTTCAAAATTGACTTTTTTATTGATTCTTATAGAATAGAACGTCCTCTTTCAGAATTTGTAAGTTTAAAAAAAATATATCCACTATTTACGACGTTATGACTTGAAGCAGTTCTTCATACAAAGTTTCGACAGTCGCCATTCAGGCAGTTGTCTATCAAATTTAATTATTTAAACTAACAAAATTAGCACATTTTCTAGAAATTCTAATCACTAACAAGCCATCGATCGTCTGCATGTGTTATGACGTCAGTATGAGTTTAAGAATAGCTCGTCAAGTACTTTGTCATGAACCAGGAAGTAAAAATTACGCTGCATTTTTAAATCGTGTTTTACTCGGAATCAACAAAGCTGCGACGACGTACCTTTTCTTGTAGCGCTACACAAATGGTTAACTACTCTTATTGTTTGGCCTATAAATATGTTTAGAATAAGACGTAGGAAAATGGTAATTTCTTTTAACTGTTAATGCAAAAAGCAATAAATACTCAACCTTTTAACTTTACTTCTTGTTTCACTTTATTAATGAAATGTTTTTGGCCAATGTCTAGTACTGATACTTCTATTTCATTTATAAACCTGAAACAAAAACTAAATTAAATATCCACTATTAATTAGTACAATTTATATAAAATATTCTTAGAATAAGTGAAAAAAAAGAAGATGTTAGACTTGTTTCATGGTAGCGTCATAAAATTGTGTGTAGATAATAAATCCTAGACTTGCCTCATGGTAGTGTGATACAATTCTGTGTAGGTAATAAATTCTAGACTTGCCTCATGGTAGTGTGATAATCTGAGTGTAGGTAATAAATGCTAGACTTGCCTCATGGTTGTGTGATAATATTCTGAGTGTAGATAAAAAAAATGCTAAACTTGCCTCAAGGCTGTGTGATAATCTGAGTAGGTAGAACAAAAATGCCAGACTTTCCTCATGGCTATTGATAGATAACATTTTGAGTAGGTAAAAAATGTTAAGACTTGCCTCATGGCAATGTGATATGATTCTGGGTGAATGGCTGTCATGTCTAATGGATTGGGCACTTGGTTTTCATCTAGTTTTATTTTCTTTGCTGCTCTAGTTGTTCCTGCCTTTCGCTTTCTTCCTCTCCCTGAACTGACAGGCAATTCTGAGTCACCTTCTGATTTAACACTTTCTTCACACTTCAGTCTGAAATGTTTTTAAAAATTCTTAATATAAAAATATAATCCTTATTTTGTAAATAATGTGATGAGGGTGTAAATAGCTTAGAAAGAAATTACAATCAGGAAAGATATATTAAGAATGAAGGAAAGTGGAGGTACAAGTTTAACAAAAATGCTTATCTCCACTTATTAATATACTCATGGGCTGGTTCAAATTGCAGGTACATTTCTAGCTGGAATATTATTATGTAGGATCATAACTGGCTTTTTAGAATATGAAGCAAATTTGAGGATGTCAGTAACACAAAATCAAGAGCTAAAAGAACATCTCTTGTAAACAGGTACAGGAAAAAGAGGCTACAACAGTCATCTCCTTGAACATGTATGCATGGTGTGTTTATTTCTGTTAGAAGATTGTGTGATCCATCTGGGAACTGAAAACTGCAATATGGTTTGAGGAAAGTCCAAGTACTAGGTTCAATGTTTTTAAGTCACTTTTTCAAAACCTGAATTGTGGATTGGTGAAATCATGAAGAACACGGATGAAACCAGCACACTGTTCAAAGCCCTTCTGTCCCAGTCCTTTAATGTTCAGAAGTTGTTGTCTGTTCAAGAAGACTCCATTCTTCTCTCTACACTCAATAATCTTCTTGGCTTTTGTTGCATTCAGGCCAGCAATGCGTCTGAAATATTAACTAATTATGATCAGACTCCTATTTATACAGAGTACAGATATTAAGACAAAACCTAACCTCTCAAATCAGTATGTTAATGATTTAATGCATAGATTTGTATGAATAGGAAAATGTCAAATATGGTGAACACTTTCCAGTATTAAAGAGTAAGAATCTTTTTTAATTACATATTTTATTTCATCTTTAATATTAAAAATTAAGACATTGTAGTTTTTAAAAGAATATGAGCAATAAACAATTTTTTTCCATTTTAATAGAAAATATTTCAAGCATCTACAATAATGGTTACAGACTTTCACCATCTACACGTTTTATAATCACTTTCATATTTTTATGACAACTGGCAAAAGTGACAACCAACTCACAAATAACCCTGGTATTAATTAACCTAAGTGTACCTGAGAAGACATTCGCTGCCTGTGTTTATATCAACTCCAACAAAACTGACACATTCCTCAACAACTGAATCCAGAGAAGTCTTTAGCCGACTTTCAGAAATATCATGCTGCAAAACAAAACTTAATTAGAAGTGAAACTTTGTGACAAGCACATTTACAATGTCTTAATTACGCTGTCTTAATTATCAACTAAATAATTAATCAAAAGAAAATTATAGAGGTATTTTCTTTATTGTTGTTTGACAGACGAGCCACCAAAGACAAATATTTCATACAAGGCAATAAATTTTAGAGCACAAACTTCTTGCTTTTCATGTAAATCATTCATATCAACTGGATGATTAGGTTCAGTTTTTATCAAAGAACAAGAAAGGTTAAAAAAAATGTTCTTATTATACATGTATAACGTGAACACAAACCTGATACATTCCTACTCCAAGATGTTTTGCTTCCACCTTTACAAATTCTGACAAGGGATCCTGCAGCCTTCTTGCAATGGAAACTGTAGAAACAAACACAACAAAAAAATATTACCCAGAATATAGGAAAAAACAACAAAGTGCCATTAAAATACATTGGTGCAAATACACAAGGCTGAATTTATTTGTCAAGTCTTATTTGTGTTGTATAAACATTAAAAGAAAAAGCAACCTGATTCATAGAAAGGCACACTGTACCCACTACACTACATGACATATAATAATAAAACCAGCTTGTACCCTGAAGTAATGAGTTGAACCAAGGATAATAACAAGTCAGACCTAAAAAGGCAGGTCATTGTGAATGAGTGTATAGCGACTGAATAGGGTGAGAGAGCAACAAGTGTCAAAATCAATCCCCAAAAGTCAGGTAACCTCTGATCGGCAGGTAATTCTCATAACTGATAAAAAACATTTAACCATAAAACCAACCTGCACCCCGAAGTGATGGGTCTAACTGTGGCATCTCTTTCTTTGCCTCATCCGAGACACTGTAGATAGATGCTCCACATTCATCCACTATACTAAAGAACAAAGTTGGCAAAATCCATTACAAGTATTTAAAAGCATACAATATTACATGCATTATAAAAATGTATATGCATCAATACTTAAATTTTTCTATTCTTCAATGGATCCCACAAATCTAGTGAGCACAGGAAGGTTTCAGAAATGACCCTACAGAAGTGATGGATGACAGTTTTAATGAAAATATAAATAGTTAACAGTATTAACATAGTATTACAATGTTTTGCTGGTCTGAAGGAGCCTGGAGGATCACACAAGACTTTTTATACACACATAAAAATTAGCCCCCTCCCCCAACCCACTTTGAAAAATGAACTCACCTCCACTTTGAAAATCCATCCTACGGGTCTATTTTGCTTCACACAACCCATTTGAGAAAACAACATCCAAAACTTTCACTGCTTGGGGACTAAGTCAGTGTTACGTTGCCAATGTAAGCATAATTAAACAAATACATGTACATAGAAAACTGTTGTTGCTTTTTAGCAATATTTCATTTTGACAAGAATAAGCTAATAATTTTCATAGATTTATTTGTTTTCATTAAATCTTACTGTCTGAAATCAACAGTTTTAAATTAAAAAAGAATACATTTCAGTATAAGCTCACCAGTAAACAACACCAGGTACACTGAATTTTTTTTTCTGAATCATGTCTCCAATTGCTTTCTCAGTCTCTCTGCAGGCTACACCATTACCAATAGCAATAATCTCACACCTACAAGTAACAACACCGTACAAATGACAATCATAAATATTTAGAGCTGAACATGAGGAAAAAAAGAAAAGTTTGTTTTATTTAACGACACCTCTAGTGCACATTACTTTTTATCTTATCATCAGCTATTGGATGTCAATCACATGGTCATTCAGACATATGTATTTAGAAGAAACCCGCTGCCACTACATAGGCTACTCTTTCTGATAAGCAGCAAGGGGTCTTTTATATGCACCTTCCCACAGACAGGACAGTACATACCATGGCCTTTAATGAACCAGCTGTGAACAAAAAATAGCACAAACAAGAAATGGGTCCACTGAGAAGGATCGATCCGACGACCGACTGTTTAACAGGCAGATACACTACCATTTGAACTACATCCCGCTCCCTGAACATGAGGAAGCCAGCCCTCTGCTGTTTAGTCCGTGCGGTGGGTAATTCAAATTTATAAAAACTACCCACAGGGATTGCAGTCTTTTTACTTAAACTTATGTACAATAATAATGAGCCAAAGAGAAAAATAATTCTCACTGGATATACAATATAAATAATATTCCACCATCATGCACAATGAATGCCAATTCTCTCCCTCTTTCTAACCATTATTTAGAAAATATAATTTGTTTTTAAGACAATTTATATATATTTTTTAACTACCTACGGTACCTAACTGTGTAAAAATGAATCACCTGAATTTATTGACAACATCAATGAGTTTCACCTTGTCTTCAAACCTGTTGTTTGACTTGTAATCAAGGTGCACAATAAATGTGTCCAGTATCTGACCTGATAAAAAAAATACTTAATAAATAAAAACAAAAAAAAGGTGTACATTGTAAAAATCATTATGATATAACTAAGATCATCAATTAAACTTTGTCATAATTTGGTCACAACCAATTTTGGACCAATCCAGTATTATAAGTTTTTTATAAAATGGGCTTGGACCTTCTTAAAAAAATCCTGCATTTCCTTCTGAATTTAGGATATCATTTAGCAGCTGAATTTGTAAAGGGTTAAACAAAAAGAAATGGATTTTCTGAAAAATATTATGCATACATTTTTAATTTAGACAGGCCTGTATTTTAGTATCATTGTATTATGACAAATAACAATATGAGTTAACAGTAATGAATTACTGATAATGTCACTTTAAGCTTGTGGTTAATGAAAAATCTCAACAGCAGGGTTACCATCAAAAAAATAATTTGAGGGTATGCAGAATGGGGTGGGGGTGGGGGGGAGGAGAGTGTTTGTTGTCACTGGCTACTCGAAGAATTTTTAAAAAGAAATTATCCCAACAAAATTGAGGGACCGTGTAATACCCTCAGAAAATTTTACCCATTTTACGCTCTGGCAAAAACAGTATCAAAACCCTTTCACCTGTAACTGAGATGACTGCACACTTGCATCCATGTGAGAAGCCTGGATCCACACCCAGCACAGTTTTGCCTCGTACCGGTGGGGTCAACAGGAGACGATTCAGATTGGAAGCAAACACTGATATAGAATCTTTCTCTGCTTTCTTCGTCAAATCAGATCTTCAAATCCAAAAAAAGTATTTTATTACAACATACATACAACAAATCTTTTTTTTTTAAATATGATGATAATTGTGGTTAGTAAAATTTATTTATTCTCAGTATGTTTCAAAGAACTGGAATAATTGTGTTCTCCCCTATACCAACAGTGAAACCCCAGCTTTATCTCTCTTCCATTTTCACCCAAAACGAGGAAACAATATTTCACATGAAGCATCATTTTGTTCATGTTTATGCAACTTTCAATTAACGCAAACTGCAAATCAGGTATGTGGCTGACCGATACATTCTCAAAAAGTAGAAACCTTATTGGAACTGTAAGCAAAATAAGTCTAAAAAATGTAAAACAATGTCATCTGCTTGCATAATTAAAGTTATCAAACAACTGGTGACTTAGGTTAAAAACTTGGCAAATTGACTTTTGGTTCGCTCAGAATTTGAAATATTGTCCCCAGCAAAACAACTACTTTCTGTTTTATAAACATTTAACTTGTGACACTCTACTGGCACCTTAAACCAAGTGATAATTTCTGGATATTTCACGGTGGTATTTGCTGCCAAGCCTCCTTAAAACTTTTGCATTTGTTGGTGTGCCCCTCCCACGGCAAGAATTTCAACCTGTATTTTTACCTGATAAGTCTGGACATCTGTGGTTGGATTAGTCTGTCGTATGCATCACACACACTCTTCTGTATCAAACAAGAAGCCTGATCACATGTACTGTGGTGAATCCACTTCCGTTGTGCAAACGATATCAATTTGTTCTTTACATAGTCTGGTATTATCACTTTCACAATCAGGATTTTTTTGTCTTCACCTCGGTTGATTGCCAACACCTGGAGATTTAAGACAAGGAAACAAGATAATACTTTGTATCAACATCAAATTCTTTATTTTCCATAAGCCAATTTTTAACCCCCAAAAATGGAGAATAAGCCATTTCTCTTTTCTTTAGCACCTTCTGATTTGGTTAGGAATTAAATAACTTAATATTCCTTGTCAGTTTGATTTGTTCAAAATGTATTTTAAAAATGTAGGTAGATACCATCATATAGGCTTTTGTCCATCAGTATATTCCTGTTACTGATTTTACAGTAACAAATATTTTGGAAATAATTTTTTTTATTATTATTTAATGTTTCTAACAGATTAAACAAATTTTCTCTATCTTTTTTTCAACTCTAAATTTACTAATCAGTCCAAACAAGATAATGGATAACAATTAAATATTATTGGTATAACAAAGTAATATAATTTGTTATTACCCATATCGCTCAACATATCTTGGTACATATCATGTCCTAGTACTACGTCATATTTTTTTGCATACCTAGTTTGTTTTCAAAAAAGGAAAACAATTGGTTTCATTTTTGTTTTTCCAAATTTAACTTATAATTGATAATGGGTAATAAATAGGATATTAAACTCGCTTCCATTTTGCATCATGTTTATGTCCTTTGTGAAACAATTTTCAATCACTTGCTAAAGATTGTGACAAATGAAAATTATTTCACTCTGGATATAAACATGATAAGAAATATAAACTCGTTTAATATTCTATAAACATCATTGGTAATATCTTTGATATTACACAACAGTAAATATCTTTACTACAATAGATATTACACAATTAGTAAATATCTTTAATATTACACAATAATGTTATTTTATAGTCTGTTTGAAGCAAGGTTTGATATAAGCAGGTTGAACTTCAATCCTGATCATACTGTTACTGTGTAAAGTAGGTTTGGCACTGGATAATAAATTAATATTTGAAAAATAAAAATACACTAATTTAAAGTTACCTGGTGTGACTGTATGTATTTAACTGGAATCTTGTAATCAAAATATTGCTCAAATTTGTAAGTTTGATCTTTATCTTTCTTAAAAGCTTTCACATCTTTCTTATTTTCTTTGTCCGTGTTCTTTTTTGATGTTGTTTTTGACTGACTCGTCTCTATGACAACATTAGAGTTTGTGCATCTGTCAAAATAGAGAATTTTATTAGCATAACATAGTTTGTCAAAATATTTTCTGTTATCAATAATTCTATAAAACTAATGATAACTTTAACACTGTAAATTACTTTATTTTCATGTGACATTTATTTTTGTGATTTTCAAGTCTGAATAAAATTCGTGAAAATAAATTTCAGTGAAACCCCACGCCACCCATAAAGGCATAATTTCATTATTAACTAAAGTAGAAATTCCCAATCTATACCCCAAAACTACCACATGGAAAAATATATCATATCACATTAAAACAATAAAACAAACAGTAAAATTGATTTTTATGTTTTATCTTAAACATACTTTAGTTGTAAAGATAAAATCCAAACACAAACAATGACCGATGGTATTACCAATTAGAACAAACCAGAAAATTTTCACAAATATAAATTGTCAATATCTCAAGAAAGGCTGCCAAAGGGAGGTAGTCTACTCAATGTGAATAATGTCTAATGTGTTTTAGGGAATTTAAATTCAAAACAAAACAAGTCCCGGTATTCTTTCATAAACAAAATCAAGTTTTGTGAAAACACTCTTCATCTACAAGTAATATATCATTTTAAACAGTGAAATGTAATAAAATGTCTAATGAGAAAGGTCAGGTGTTTTAGATTACAAAACTCACAATCGCCGAATTTCATTCATTATGTCCTTGTCTTTAGAAATAAAATCAGCAATAATATGTTGAAGACCAAGTTCCACTGCCGCATCGTTACAAAGGCCTGACAAGAAAAAACATTTATATATTTTAATTGTAGAGCAGTACTGATTACAAAGGGAGAGTATGAACATAGAACTATTACTGAGATAGAACTATTACTGAGATAGAACTATGACTGAGATAGAACTATGACTGAGATAGATCTGTGACTGAGATAGAACTATCACTGAGATAGAACTCTCAATGAGATAGAACTATCAATGAGATAGAACTATGACTGAGAGAAAACTATCACTGAGATAGAACTATGACTGAGATAGAACTATGACTGAGATAGAACTATTACTGAGATAGAACTATTACTGAGATAGAACTATGACTGAGATAGATCTATGACTGAGATAGAACTATCAATGAGATAGAACTATCACTGAGATAGATCTATGACTGAGATAGAACTATTACTGAGATAGAACTATGACTGATATAGAACTATGACTGAGATAGATCTATGACTGAGATAGAACTATGACTGAGATAGAACTATAACTGAGATAGAACTATGACTGAGATAGAACTATGACTGAGATAGAACTATGACTGAGATAGAACTATGACTGAGATAGATCTGTGACTGAGATAGAACTATGACTGAGATATAACTATCAATGAGATAGAACTATGACTGAGATAGAACTATGACTGAGATAGAACTATGACTGAGATAGAACTATTACTGAGATAGAACTATGACTGAGATAGAACTATTACTGAGATAGAACTATGACTGAGATAGAACTATGACTGAGATAGAACTATTACTGAGATCGAACTATTACTGAGATAGACCTATTACTGAGATGGAACTATTACTGAGTGTTCATTTAGTCTAAATTAATTCCAATTCAAAAACATTTTGATTTTAGGCTTTTAAAAACTGAAAATGTTGTGTTTCAAACTCACAGATTTTTCAGGTAAATTCATTTTACAAAATGTTATGACCTGTTATAATAATTATTAAAGAAATAATACATTAAAAAACAGATGCCGAAAATGCCAATGTGACAATCAGATTTAATGCAGCCAAGATCAAATACAAACTAAAAACACTTTAAATTCTCAGTTTCATTGTTTAAAAACACATCAGACAAACCTTTTTCTTCTGAGTTGACAAAGTTTCTGAGTATAACTCTTTTTCCATCCAATATTTGCATGGCAGGTGTCTCCAGTCCCAACTTACGAGCTCTCTCAGCCAGACTACCTTTGTGTCCTGGTTTAAATGGTGCATACTGAAAAATGATTAAAAACCCAATATTTTATACATACAATTTACTTTGTATACATGCAATTCACAAGTCCATCTGGTTTCACAATACATATTTGGTTATGCGTGATTACATCCAGACATCATAATTTGTTCTTTGAGGTGCACCTATATTAAAGGAAAGTAAAGTAAAGTTTGTTTTATTTAACGACGCCTCTAAAGCACATTGATTTTTATTTCATCATCAGCTATTGGACGTCAATCATATGGTCATTCTGACATGTTTTAGAGGAAACCCGCAGTTGCCACATAGGCTACTCTTTCCAATAAGCAGCAAGCAGTCTTTTATATGCAAACATTTATGTTCGAGCCTGAACGTTTTGATAGTGATAGTGGATCGGATTTTGAGATTCTATCATCATCAGGTGGATATTGGAAGGAAACTGAGTCTGGTGTTTGTGCGGCAATTGAAGGTAAATGGACATGATTTTTAAAGTTAGCAATTACACATTTCTGGTTTCATTTGGATCATTTTCTTTTTTCAGCATGAACTGTAATACAAATATAATGTTTCCATTCATAGAAATGCTATTTCTCGCGAACAAAGACGTAATAGCAATTAACTTATTCTGTGGAAAGAGCTATTATACGGCCATTACGAGTTTCGCACAAAGCTTGTTTTTATCCGACATCGTGCAGTACGACTATATTCTTATAAAAAGACATTCCGTTTCTTACTGTTGTACACAGAAAACGTGTTTTTAAGTACAAAGACATTTTTGTTTAAATTTATATATATATTTTTTAACTAATACCTTGTAAATACATTAATCCATTTTATATGGAACACAGTACACTTCAGTATCTTTTTAAGACAGATAAAACATACATGTAGGACTTGGTTACTTATAGAAGAAGAAGATGAAGAAGAGTGCTTTGTTTAAATAAATTTGTTGTGACTTTGTATTTAGGCCCATTCTTACTGCAATAATTATTATTAAAGAGGCAGTGGGACATAGCTGAAGAGATATTCACTGAGGTGGGATGCATCTTTAGATTAATACTTTTCGGCCAACTCATTTAAGCTAATTCTCATTCCAGCCAATAGTCCACAACTGATGTAATGAAGGCCATGATATGTACTATCTCATCAGTGAGAAAACACATATAAAAGATCTCTTGCTGCTAATCAGAAGAGTACCGTAAACATATCCTCTTAAGACAATGAGTCACAAACACAATGTTTGACACCTGATAGCCACTGAATAGACAATGTGTGTCTCAGTGAGGGTGAGCGGGATGTAGCTCAAACGGTAGTGTGTCTGCCTGTGAACCAGTCGGTCATCGGATCGATCCTTCTCAGTGTACTCATTTGCAGTTTGGGCTATTTTCCGATCCAAGCAGTGGTCCACAACTGGTTCATCAAAGGCCATGGTATATGTTGTCCTGTCTGTGGGACGGTGCATATAAAAGACCCCTTGCTGCTTATTGGAAGGAGTAGCCTATGTGGCAGCAGTGCGTTTCTTCTAAAATGCATAAGTCAGAACGACTATATGATTGACGATAAGATAAAAATAAATATGCTCTAGAGGCATCGTTAAATAAAACAAACTTTACTTTTTGTCTCAGTGAGGTTTACACAAATTATACATCAACATATTCAAGGCTAAAGAAAGGAAATGGTTAATCAGCGGCTACTAAATAACAGTTTTCCAAAATTTACAAATCTGACTGACATAACATCCTGGTCACATTTTCACTGTCAGTACAAGCAAGATCATGTGAATTTTAAGAACTGATTTGATGGATAAGTAACAAATGTTCTTGACCTTACCAAAAGTTCAACTTCATGCAAAGTTCTTGCACTTCTTAAAGAAGCATTCAAGGATTTTGACATTTTGCCTTGACTGTCAATCACTGCACTAACTGAACCTATTTTAGATTCAACAGTCCTGAAACAATAAAAATTTCTTAACTTACATTTATACGTATGTACTGTAATTTTCTGAAATATTTGTCAAACAATGTCTGACATAGTGAAAATATCTGACTATTCAGTGGAATTTGGTGCCAAATGAAAGAAATAAGAATAATAGTAAAGAGAATGAGGTCTGTTACCAGAGTCAAATTGTATAGTAGACACAAATGACTTTTCCTATTCTTGTGTTTTTTATTTTTATATTTTGCTAAGAAAAGCGAAGTTTTGACAACAAATTATTATAGAATGCCAATACAGTTTTGACCTGCAATACAGATTATTGATCTCTTTCACACATACTTTAATTCTTCAACAAGACTGCTTATTTCCCTTAATGTGTCAACTTCCATATTTTGAGTCTGCTCTTTCCGGTATCGGGCAATGAAAGGTATGGTCGCACCTTCATCCAACAATTTAACCACATTGAAGCTCACATCAAACGAAATGTCAAGAATTTCTGAGATCACTTCAGGAACCTCCCATGCAGGAGTCAGTTTAGCAGACTTGACTGTTGAAGCAGACGCCATCTTATAAAGCATCCAATATACTAGCAATACACTGTCAATGGTGATGGCTAAATATATTTCTGAAAAATAGAACTGTAGAATTTAAACTATGTTATGTTTATATTAATTGTATATAGTGTGATATGCTTGACTCAATTTTTAAGCTGTCTAGTACTCTTAAATCATGTAGCAGGTCTATAAAAAATACACAAACAATCATTTTTGTCCATCATATTTTACTTCCAGGTACTCAGTAAATAAACTGTGATTGTGAAACCCATGACATGGCATTAAATATGTTGGCAATACAACTCTCAATCATACAAATGAAAAAAAACAAAAATCCATAAAATAAGATAAAAAATACTTTTGGGACGCATGTATAGATCACTGCTCTTTTGCACTTTCAGATTTAATACAGTTTTTAGAAAATGATTTGTCACATAATTTAATTTTTGTGCTGGTGGGGTGTTAAACAAATAAATAACAGTGATCAGTATCTTCTAAATCTTAGATATAGCATGTATGTTTCATTTGAAATCAAGATACTATGAATATTTGTTTGGCAAAAACATTTTTCTGCTGACAAGCACCTGTGGTTGTCACCAGAATGAAATTTGGGAGCAAAAATTAATCATAACATAACTACACATTACTACCTCATTAATGTTGATTTTTTTTTTTATTTAGAACAAATGTCCTATTATTTTTTTTACTTTGCTGTGTGCATTGGTTTTGTATTGTTTAAACAGCAGTCAAAAGTAGTTTTTGTATTTCTAAACAAAGTTACTTTGACCGCTATGTTTGAATTTCAGAAGACGTCAGACAAATTCATATAATAATGGGTGCTTTAGGTAATTATTTGTATAATGTATTTTTATAGTAGGTGGTTATTATTTTATAAATATATTTATTATAATTTAATATCAATGTCATATCTGCAAAGATTTATTTATTAAAGCAAAAATGATAATGCGATACGATTACCGATAATGACAGAGATGTACAAAATATTAAAATGGATAAAGTTACCCCACTTTGTAATAAACTTGTCTTCCATCTTCATTTTTGTTCTGAAACATTTGTGTCATAGTACATGGTTCAATGTGTAATATTTTAAATTATTATGTAACAAAGTAATGAAAAAAAACTGGAACATAGGACTTCTTTGCTATTTCCAAAACTCAATTTTTTGCTTAGGTTCACGCAAACTAAAGTAATCAATAAATATCTATATTCCAAGTAGCATAAACAGACTAGGTTTTTGAGGAATAAAAAACAAAATATATAACTTACGTCATTAATATTGATATTTTTCGAAATAAAAAAAATGTCCTATTTTTTGTGTAGATTAGATTGTCCATTGGTTCTACAATGTTTAAACCGCAGTCAAAAGTAATTTTTTAACATTTCGAGCTGGCGTTAATTTGACCGCCATTTTGCAAATGTTGGACAAATCTATATAGATTGGGGATGTTAGGTAATTATTTGTATAATGTATTTTTATGGTATGCAGTTATTATTTTA
>JAULBS010018064.1:0-10846 GCA_032355785.1 Symmetromphalus regularis
GTTGGCAATTTTATTGTATATCTAGATATTTCTTGTAATGTTTTGGTCGGAAACTGAAGCATTTGTTGCCAGAAATTAGCACCAGTTCATTGTATGGGTGGCCACCTGAACTTAATGCAATAACCAATAATCAATAAGCATTAAGTTCCTGAACTTCATTTTGTAATACTTTCGCGTCTTTCGAAATTGACATTATCTGTAAAGAACAATATAATCACCTGTTATATAACTGAACATTTGATTGATCAGTGGCGGATCTAGAAAATCCATTGGTGGGGAAGGGGGCAATATGATTCTTTAACGTTAAAAAAAAAAGTTTAATTTTATATTCACACATTTTAGGGGGGCGGGCCCCTTGGACTTCACCCTTGATCCGTCACTGTTGATAGATCAAATAGTGCATTTGTGAGCATTGATATTTGAGTTGAAAGATTGCTGCACATGTATTTGTGTTTCATGTGAGTAAAATACGATATATGATTGAACTGTAGGCATTATGTTAAAATGAGGATTTCGTAATTCAATTCTGTTCAATTTACACAGTTTACACGAAAGAAATGACTGACTAGCCACTACAGTTAACTTCATGTGCTCATTTCAGAAATGGTATGAAGAACTGGTCTTAACCAAGACGGATGTTGGTAAATTCATTAGAAAGGTGGAACATAATATCATTGAAAAACACTACAGGTGCATCGGTGGTTTGTGTTTAAACGAAGAGCTAAACGCCGCCGAAATAAATAAGGAATACATGTTAGCGGAACAATACGTGATGGCTGCTGCATGTCAAGATGGCGTCATCACTGAAACTCAGCCCGCCTTTGTTTGTGTTGATACTGGAAATACTTACTCACGCGGTCGATTGATAGTTGACTGGAATACAGAGGGCGAAAAGACCAACAATGTGACGATCGTCAAATCCGCGGATTTGTCAAAAATGAAGCTTCTGCTCACTAATGCCTTTAACATTCACTGAGTTAGTCGAAAACATTTAGTTTCTGTGTTCGGAACATCTCGGCAAATTTCGGTTTCCGTAATCTGCCGAAGTGTTCTGAGTGGTTGTCTGTTATAAGAGTAACTGCAGAATACATCTGTAATTAAATATGTTATTGGTTTCATTTTATTCTCAAATTATTCAAAACTATCTGCAGATGATAAAGAATCCATGGGAACATAAGAGAAAGTCGTAACGACGTTGTGTGTATGTGTGTGTGCGAGAAAGGTGGGGCGTAACTCGCGAGAGCGCTGATGACAGAGGGGCCTCTAGACTAAGGACTTTATTTAATAAATGTAATAATTATAAAATTAGTTTTATTCATTCATTATATTTTTTTTGTTTTTTTAACTTATGTAATTTAATTTCTATGTTGAGTGGCTCCCAAATACTGCAGCTGATCAAACGGGGGGGGGGGGGTGTCCATGCGGTCAGGATCCCCTTTTCTCGTGAAAATTAACCATTTATTCCCCATTTCTATTCACTCATCACTTTTGGACCCCCAACCCCCTTTTCAGAAATCCACATCTGGACCCCCTCCTTTCAGAAATCCTGCATCCGCGCCAGGAACTTGAGGTGCGCCGGGGTCTAAATACGGTCCTGGCTATATCGCATTCAATTTTGTCCATAACATATATGTTTGTATTACAAAGTGCAGAATAAATAACGTGACAATTTCATGTGAGATTATAAAAACGCAATGAATTTGCTATTTTTCTTGACTCCTCTAAGGACGTTGATGTACACTCTTGAAAAGAGCCTTTTTGTAATACACAGACACCTCCACATAATATTAGGAGAGCGTCATTGAATATTAACTGAATACGTTTTTGTTGTTTTTTGTTTGTTTAACGACACCACTAGAGTCAGGGCCGGCGCAGCTGGGCTGGGGCTAGGGGCATTTGCCCACCAATAAATCTGCTGCGCCCTTTTTGTATGTCACCCCTATTCAGACTTACCGCCCCTATCGACCAATATTTAAATGGATGCGTCGGTACGGTCTAACAATGTACTGAATTATTTATCATCGACTATAAGATATCAAACATTTTGGTTATTTTCAGGCGCAGTTCCATGGGGGCGCACGCCGCCCCCCCTTATGTTCGTGTAATGAATGTTTTTTCTTGTAAAACCCCCTGTCCGGACTTCGGCGCTGGCAATGTCTGGTTTCGACCTCCAAAGTTGCGTCCCCCACTATTCATAATTGCTGGAACCGCCCCTGATTTTGACACAGTTAATGTGTGAGTCATCTTCCAACGGGTTTTGAACCAATGTCTTTAGCTTGAAAGTCGAACGTCCTTACATTGGGGCTTACATTAACTGAGTATATGCAGTAAAATAATAGAAATTCTAGGTTTCATTGCAGACAACACGTGATTTTGTTTTCTTCATTTTAAAGGTAAGAATATTTATTTTCAATTCAATCAAATTTCCTACATTTTGAAGATAAGATTATGTTTCTATTATTTTGTATTACTTTCTGTATTATAAAGGTAAACATGTTTATTAGTTCGTTCTCCATTAATACAGCACATTCCAACTTCCGTAATCGATGAAAATTAATTTACAATTACACTTTCAACACTTATTTTATACGAAACCTATAAATTTCAGGAAACTGTATCCAAATTTCAGCTTTTTTTAACGGCAGTAGACATATTATTACCCATTACAATGGAAAAGGGGCGGGGGTTGATTCAAACTTATTTTATTTTATTAATACATTTTTATTTTTACTGTAAATAATACCTAAACTTACAAATTAAGCACACACCCTCCCCCAATAAAGTATGTGTTTCGCCGCTGTTTTCTGCAAATACGTAATGGTACTATTCACGAATAACAATAACGCTGTCTGCTCGTAAATAATGTCAGGGGTGGATACAGAGATTGTGGAAGGAGTTGCTAAAAAAATATAAAGATTTTTATCATTGGACGAGTGTTCAAAGTTACATACGACCAAATTATAGAGGGAAGAAATAGAAACTGATGGTTAAAAAATAACAGCTCAACTTCCCTGGACCAGCTTCTGAATTTACAATGGAAAAATAACGTCCTTTCCCTGAATGAACTTCTGAATTTACAATGGAAATACAACGTCCTTTCCCTCAATGAACTTCTGAATTTACAATGTAAAACATAGCTCACCCCCACACCCTGAATCAGCTTCTGAATTTACAATGTAAAAAGAGGACAATTATAATTACCTGTGAAGTTGTCACGTTCCGTTATAGACCGAATATTCATGGCCGTAACAAGACTTTTTTTTTTTTTTTAATGAGGCAATAACAGTTAATAGCCGAGCGAGGCAAATAAATTTGGGCGAGGGGTCTTTCTAAATAAAAAAAATATTTCGATTTCGGTATGAGGCATTTGCGTCAATGTAGTTACGGCCATGATATTTCAGTCTCCGAAATAGGGGCACATGGAGAAATATCCAGGGCCCCCCCCCCCCCCTCCTCCCCGCTCTGGTTCCGACCCTGATGAACATACTTATCTAACAAGCAGCCCACTTAAGATAAACAGGTCATGGTTCAGTAAAGCCATTATGTTAATGAAAAGATTTAAATTATACGATATACTCTTATCTCTCGGGCTAATATATACTCATTCAAATATGTTAAGACACGGTGCAGAAAACGACATTAATTTTTGTTCGTTTTAATAAAAAATATATAAAAACGTTCACGTAAACCGCGTTTATATTTTCAAACAGTGTAGTTATTTAAACATTGAGAAAGACTGTTAGTTACCATTGGCTTAGCTTGGGTCTTTTTTCTAGTGAGGCAACTCTGACAAAGGTTTTTATTTCTCGTATTTTAACTTTTATAATATTAATCACATTAATTTTTTTTCTGCAAAAAAGTCTAGTGCCTCAGTGGAAGCTACGCCACTGGTTACCGAATGTAGGAAGAAAACTGGCTTCGTAAATGTGGGTTCACAAAGAAAAATAATAAATATGACATTGGATCGTAACTATTTTCAATGTGTATATATATAGATGACTCTCTATCTACAGCTGCAACTAACACCCATGGTCTTAAATGAGCACGGTAACGAACAGTAGCGGACACGGGGGGGGGGTAGGGGATTAAACACCCCCTTCTTTTTCACTGTGTATAAAAAATGAAATGAGCTGACGCGGATATAGCATATTTAGGTTCTCCGTGGTTCCCCACATAATTTAAATAGTATCATCCCTGGAAAATGCCTTAAAAGGGGGAAACCAAAAAAATGTGTCTATTGATTCCCCCCTTTCCTTAGAACCTGTATCCGCCCCTGTCGTATATATATATGGAAAAATGTCAATCTGAATTTAGTGCAGCACGATCGGCCGTTTTGTGTATGTATGTTGTCTATTTGTTAAGAGTTGCTACCAAAATGTTTAAGCTTTTCTTAATTGTAACTTATACCTATGCAAATAGTCTCGTTTGTTTGGATTTATTTAGTCCTTGTGGAATTGTTATTCATTACGTAAAACAAATAAAAATAAATAAATAATCATAATATTTAGTCTTGTTTGTTTGGATTTATTTAGTCCTTATGGAATTGTTATTCATTACGTAAAACAAATAAAAATAAATAAATAATCATAATATTTAGTCTTGTTTGTTTGAATTTATTTACTCCTCGTGGAATTGTTATTTATTACGTAAAACAAATAAAAATAAATAAATAAAATAATAATATTTTTAAAATCTATTTTAGAACTGGAAAGAGATTTAAATTAGTGTGATGGCAAATGGAAAGAAATTGTTTGTCATCGATAATGACGCGGGATTGGATGACGCACAAGCCATTATGATGTCACTAGCAGCGCCTGATGTTGACGTCATCGCCATGACGACAGTGACAGGAAATGCGTCAGCCAGACAAGTTGCCAAAAACTTGTTGCGATTGCTAAGGGTAGTTGGTCGTCTTGATGTGAGTAGGAATGATTTCATGCCTCCAAATATGTGCATATTGGTCAGGTTACGGTATTACGCCACTATTAAGCGTTATCCTTAATGTCCGACCAAGACACAGTCCAAGAACTTAGGCTTCAGGCAATGCGTTATTTTCATCTGTTTTTATAAAGCATAGCCCGACGTTTAAGGATCAAACGCCATTTTCTATATCATGCTTTTTTAACAGGATGGAGCTGTTGAATCGAATGAGTTCTGATTTGAACGATTTTGGTGTGAAACGTATAAACTATGAACAAAAATGACCACTCACCTTGTAAACCTTGTAAAATCATCCGTCCAAACTTTTTATCCATTTTGTACGAATACATATCTTGCACCACACCTAAGTAACATTTTGAATTCATTGAATAACGAAAAATGGCCTCCTTTGGATTTGTCTTTATAAAAGCTATACTTCATTACAGAGCGGAATAGAATTATTCAAAAAACATTATTGGTACCAGGCGACAAATCGTCTCAAGTGGACGATGTCTGTCGGATTAATACATAATTATCATTTAATAAAATAAAATATACTGCACACAGTTTAGTTTAAAAATACATTGTGTATATTTTTTGTCTTATTATTATTTAAAAGAAAAAAGATTTTTTTTTTTTTTTTTTTACATTTAATAACTGCAAGAACTGTATGTCAGATACGCTTCTGTAATATATAATTGGAAGGTGTCTGACCAAACTGACAAGTCGTTTTCTGTTTTTTAGATTCCAATCTACTGTGGGTGTGAGCAAATGCTGATGGGATGGAAGAAACCCACAGAATACAACTACCACGGCAACGACGGTTTCGGCGACGTCCCAGATGACAACCCACCAGACGAGTCTCTGATTCAGACAAAACACGGCGTTCAAGCGCTTCTTGACTTGACAAACGATCACCCAGGTTATAGAATATGTGTGTCTTACTGTATCAATCAGATTATATACCCTAAGAAATAATGAGTAATTCAGTAATTGGTTCAGGCCCGTACGCAGGATTTTCTTTAGTGGGGTGCGTTTGTGAAGGCCATGTTTTATTTTCGTTCTAAACGTTATTCTGGTAAATTAGAGTTAATCCAAATTTGCATTTACGGACTTCAACAGATTTAGGGGGTGCGTGCGCATCCTTCGCACACACACCCCCTGCGTACGCATCCTTCGCACACACACCCCTGCGTACGAGCCTGTGGTTAGATTGTTTTAAGGCATATTTCCACGGAATTTGAGGGGCTTTGTGCTCTAAATATTTAGTCATGGAGCCAGTATCAAAAAATGGTCCAGTGGGAATTTGGTGATGAAAGCAAACCACCTATTTAAATATAATGGGTATATCATATCTTGCAAAAAACCCTGTAAAGGTTCTCCGAAAAAGTGCTATGATGGCCGCTAGAGCCGCCATTTTGAATATGTAATGAGGTAAACCTGATATCAGTCTATAATTGTTAATTTTATCTAATTAACAAGTCCCAACAAAGTTTTGTTATATAGGGCATACCTAAAATAAATGAGTAGGTTGTTTATGTTCATCGCCAAAATTTCAAATTTTCATGACACTGGCTGTAGAAAAAAGTGAAATTTTATATTAAATTCAGTATATATACTAAACGGTATATTTTAAATGGTGCACATAAGTTCTAAATAACTGTTAGAAATGAATTTCTTGAGCTCATAAACATAATTATGATTACACATATGATTACACATATTACACCTTGTTTTTTTTTTTTTGGGGGGGGGGTAAAATTAACAGTTTTGAACTGTTCAACTTACCTAATTAAATATTCAAAATGACGGCCCTGGCTGCCATTAGAGCAGTTTATCAGAGTGCCATCAACTTTCTTTTTGTAAGGTATGATATACCCATGATACTGAAATAGGTGGTTTGCTTTCATCACCAAATTCCCACCAGACCTTTTTTCATGACACTTGCTATAGAAAAAGTTATTTTTTACATTAAATTCAGCATATACTAAATAGTATCTCTTAAATGGTGTGAGTTAGGTCTAAATAAATGTCAGAAGTAGATTTCTCGACTTTATAAACCTATAATTACATATTACAAAGTTAATTAGATAAAATTAACAATTGTGGAGTGAAATTGGCTTTACCTCATTAAATATTCAAAATGGAGTCTCTGGTAGCCATCAGAGCAATTTCTCATAGTGCCATCAAAGTTTTTTTTGATAAGATTTGATATACTCAAGATATTTAACAAGGTGATTTGCTTTCATCACAAAAATTCTCACGGGACTACACTGGCTCCCTGATTACGAATGAAACTTACATGCATTTGTGATACTAGATCTCGCTTTCATATCACGCATCAATATTGATAATAAGTGAGATGCGGTGGTTATATAAGTAGTTTAATCAAGTATTTCTATGGACAAATCAAATGTTTATATTTAAAATTATTTGTTTGAAAATTAATTAGGTCAATGGTCCGTGACAGTTTAACCAGGTCTTATTAAATTGCTCTTTCAGAAAACCATTACTTTCTTTTCTTTTAAATATGTTAAATAAACTAAAAGGCAAAAGAAATGATATCAAGGATAATTTAACAATAACTGAGGAACCACACAAAACTTTGAAAATAACTTGTATAACGTGATAGATGAACAGTAGACATAAATGCCATAATTTAATTTAAGCAGCGATGAAAACACAATCTCAGAAGCCTTAAACAAGAGAGGTTCCTCTCCAAAATATTTTATTCTTATTTTTGTATCGTTTCTTCTACCCGTTTATGTACAATATTAAATTTATCAATATTGTTTTCGATTACAGTCGATTATAGTATACCCTCCACTCTTGTTTAACAATTTTTTTTTTTTAAAGTTTATCGGTTGTTTATATATTTCATAAAGATTTTAAAAGACTGAACTCCATTCAACTTTAGGTGAAATAACGCTGGTCGCTCTGGGACCACTGACGAATGTCGCCATGGCTATCAGGCTGGATCCAGACTTTGGAAAACGACTCAAGAATTGTTACATCATGGGAGGAAATTACAGAGGTAACAAATATTTCATGCTGATTATCAAATTTGAGTATCATTGATATATAGTTGTCATTGGGCCAAATAAAATCCCTTTAATGACCATTGTAACATTTCTTAATAAAAGTAATAGAAGCAACATTTCAAACCACTAGGCCAGTATACTCATACAATGTGATGTCTAGCATTAAATATGCCTCAGAGAAAATATACTGTAATTTTAATTGATGTTTTCAGTGGACACCCCAAGTAGGCCTGTTAACAAGTAGGCCTGTTAACAAGTAGGCCTACCAACTATCACTGATGTAATAATTATTAAGCTAAAAAAGGATAATGAAATTACAGGGTATATGCCGTAGTATTTACTCCCAATACCCACTGTCTCATAATTATATCTACCAATCACAGCTGAGGTTTCCTTCATTTCGGATAGAATTGACGGCGAACTCTAACTTGCATAGATGAGATTCTTCCGCCCATTGCAGCCGCTTGATTATGGTTTATAAAAAAACGTTTTAATAGCAAAAGATCCGATGACCTTGTGATTTCTAAATATGCACTTTCTGGCATATATACAGGTGTTTTGTTCAATGATAATTCTTCTAAAACTGTTCAGACCTTTTTGTGAAGGGCCACTATCATCTTTGAACCTGAAAATCACGTGATTTGGTACAATCCAAACTAGAAGCATATGACGTCAGACATTAGAGTATTCACATGTTAGACCCTAATGTCAAGAATGTGACGTCAGACATTAGGGTATTCACATGTTAGACCCTAATGTCAAGCATATGACGTCAGGCATTAGGTTATTCACATGTTAGACCCTAATGTCAAGCCAAGTGTCTAGTGGTCAGAAATTCGGAGTAGTTAAAATAGAGGTCGTGTGGACTGGACGCGTTTTTATAACGCGCTTATCTCACAGAAATGTCTAAGCGCGTCTGTCTGAGACCAGCGTCTGATATTTAAACGCGCGCGCGCACCCCCACCCCCCCACACACACACCCACGCACCCCCAAACACAGGAAGTGGTGAACGAACTCATTGAGGCAGTTGCCTCAATTGAAAGTAACACCACTGGGCTGCTGGTCTTCTTACCGAGACGATGAATAGGTTTTCGTAGGGTGTCGTCACATACTATTGGTGAGAACCCTTTTCACAATCTGAACATTCCTCCGATCATACACGTGTCCAGGAATCCCACTAATTGACCTGCATCGTGAAACTCCACGAACTGTCCTTCAATGCCTACCACACACAAAGTCTCAAGTAACTGTTTTCTCAGCTGATAGCTCTCGTGTGCTGTACGCATAAAGTGACTTCAGCTGACAAGTTCTGGGACTTTCAAGAATGGGCCGTGATAGCTCCCTGAGGTGGATTAGACTAATGGACCAAGTACTGCGTTGATAATCTTTATATAACGCTTGTGTATGAAAAATCGAGATTGAGTTCCTTCCGTGGAATCATCTACCTAGGAGTCGACATAGGCGTACGATTCAAATGAGAGGGGACAACGGACCTCCCAAATTCGGGCAAATAAATGGTACTTGTATTTTTAGCAGTGTAAAATTTCGGGCATATTAACCCCTCTGCCAACCTTAATCAGAGTTCCCATAAGTTTATGCGAGTCGCTTGTATCAACCTGTTCCTAATGCTTGTTTAAGTTCGGGGCCACCTTTCCAAAGACTAAATGTGTATTCCTCAAAATGGGTACCACCTCAAAGTGAAAGTTTGACAGACGACGTCACAAAGTATGCAATAATAATGTAAAATTACCCCCCCTCGCCCCCCCACGCCACCCCCCACGCATATACACACAGATACACTACAAAGATCAGTTTGTTCTTTAGGTGAAGGTAATATCACGCCGCTGGCAGAGTTCAACTTCTACAGTGATCCGGAAGCTGCGCAGATTGTACTAAGTGACCTTGGATGTCCAATCACCTTGGCATGCTGGGAATTATGTAAAGATCATTCATTTCCCTGGGTACGTGATTTGGTCATACTAAGAAAACATTGACATGACATATACATCAAATGAAAGAAGCAATATTAACCAGTATTTCAAAAGATTATTTTCTAATCTTAGCTGCTTTTGGTGAGAATTTGTACCCACGAAAGGTGTACCTATCAACAGCAGGCACATAGCTACCCGGAGGCACGGCAGCATGTGCATCCACGTCGTTTTCACAAAAAAAAAAAAGATAGAGAGAGAGAGACAGGCAGAGAGAGAGATAGAGAGAGAGAGACAGGCAGAGAGAGAGAGAGAGAGACAGGCAGAGAGAGAGATAGAGAGAGAGAGACAGGCAGAGAAAGACAGAGAGACAGGCAGAGAAAGACAGAGAGACAGGCAGAGAAAGAGAGAGAGACAGGCAGAGAGAGAGACGGAGAGAGAGACAGGCAGAGAGAGAGAGAGACACTCAGAGAGAGAGAGACACGCAGAGAGAGAGAGAGACAGGCAGAGAGAGAGAGACACGTAGAGAGAGAGAGAGAGACAGGCAGAGAGAGAGACAGACAGACAGAGAGAGAGAGACAGGCAGAGAGAGAGAGAGAGAGAGACAGGCAGAGAGAGAGAGAGAGGGGTGTTATTAATTAAAGATGATATCTGGACCATGAACAGCTTGCTTTGAGTAGGACATTCAATTTTTTATATTTGACCTAGTAACATGATGTATACTATTAACACAGCTGCATCCCAGTTCAAGCAAAAAAAAAAGCAACGAAAAAAACATTAATAATAATAGGCAGGGCCATTGAGAAAGGGGGGCAGGGGCGAGGAGGGGTCAGCAGGGACAAGTGCCCAGGGTCCCCTATACGCCCAAGAGCCCGTAATTTTTTTTTGTTTAATATCAAAGGCTACCCGAGACTTCGCCCCTTGGACCCCAATCAGGGGCCCTATGCAGCACCTAG
>JAULBS010018074.1:0-10845 GCA_032355785.1 Symmetromphalus regularis
CTCTTGCATTACTTTGATTAATTAACTATATAGTTTAACATGTCGACAAGATAAATTCGTTGTAGAAACATCTCTCGAGGTATATGACTTTTTATGCACCACTGTGTGTTCTTTTACCACACAGAGGGTGCATAAAAAGCCATATACCTCGAGAGATGCTTCTACAACTTATAATGTTTGCACAAGAAAAACAAAGACCTAGAGCTTTTTCAACAAACCCACAAAAGTGCGTACTCATGAAACAGTCGGAGAAGATACCAAAATTTGCAGTAATGAACTAACTATAGATAAAATATTTAATACAAATTATACATACCTCATCAGTTTCGCCCTCCTCAAGGACAGCTAAATTTTCTTCCAACTTTTTACGTTTTGGAAGCTGTCTGTTGGCAAAAAACTTCTTTTTGTTAATGTCCCTATAATTGGTTTCCTGAAAAACAATTTAAAATATGTATTAACTACGGTACTAGTATATTAAACAGTAATTAAAAACAATGACAATGCTAAAAGAACATGATTAAAACACTAAAGAAATAAACATGTACATTAACATACCTAAAGAACGAGATGGAAGTTGTTTAAAATAGACAGGATGTTAATGCAATCACTGATTAATTACTTATAGATTATATTAAATATTAACACAAAGACACACTTTGGTTGGTTTTGGAATACAGTGCTGTTGACAATGTATACCGTATATTCCCTATTTAATGCCCTCTCCCTAATTAACACTCCCTCCGGCCATTTAGCAAAATAAAAATGACTTACCCCAAATTAAATCCATGATTGTGTCATAGTATCCAAAGTATGTAATGAACTCACACAATACTACTGTATTGCACAAAATATTTAAGTGTAAAAACACGATTTCAAACTATCGTGAACTCAATAAACACCAAATTTGCAAAATGTAATGCCCCAGGGGACATTATATTGGGAATATATTGTATTCCTGTTGTTTATATTTGTTTAACCATTTTCATTTTTAATTAAAAGCTTCTTTTTTTTTTTAATATAGCATTCCAGCTTTCTTCTTTTTAAGAAAATCTTAGCAATATTTGCAAGGAACAATTCCCATCTTCTGTTGCAATCAATCTGTTCCCATCTTCTGTTGTTATTATTCATAGATTCAGGATCAATTCTTTCAATATGTGAAAAATATGGGTGGGCTTATTCACTACCATGGGATTATTTCCTGTCAAACAGAGCATATTAATTTAGAATTTTTGCGTTCACAGTACATACATGTAGCTACTGGAAACCAATTTTATGAAAGCTTTTACGATGACAATTCTGACTGCAACCTTGAATTTCAAGGATTGTATAAATGAATAAATAAAAAAAATGAGACCGTAATAATTTACATAATGAAGCATTCTAACCTTCTTCTTTTCCTCCATTACGGGTGGTTCTGATTTAACATGTGAATGATCCGCTTCTTTCTGCAACGCACGAGCTTTCTTACTTTCTTTCATTAAATTCTTCACGTCGATCGTAACATTGCTGATACGGTGCCGCACCACCTTTGCATGAGACGATGTCTTTGGTTTTGGAGGCTTAACAGGTGGATGTGCTGCCACGCTTGCTGCTAGAAGAAGAAAATTAAATCATTTGAATTAATCACAGGGTTTCCCAACCTTTTTCTTCCCAATTATCCCTGACGACATTTTGAAAGTAAATTTACCTCCACCCTCTTTTGTTCATTAATTTGAGTTTACACTTCTACCATAATAAAACAAATGACAAGAGGGAAATAAATGGTAAAATAGTGTTTTTAACATTATTATTCTAAGGTCAAATAATAATAGCACATAACAATTTTATTTCACTGATTTATGAACAACTAATGATGAACAGATATTAATGTATCAAAACCAAACACAATCAATAAGGAAATTTACTCCCATCCTCACAACGTTGCAACGTTGAGTCCCTTGGACCTCTGACAAATATAGTTCATAAAAACCCGGACTGCTTACTGCGTCATCTATGCGAAAACATTTTTGGTGATATCATGCTTAAAAATATTATCCAATCAGATTGCTCATTTTACTAGCCAGATCGGCAACTGTCATGTTTCTGTGGAAAATACCCAACACTTCATGAAGTTGCTCTTCTTTGGTAACAATTTTACTTACACAGAAAGCAACTGTCATTATTTTTCATTTTTATATTACCTTTGAAACTGACGTTTCTTATAACTGCTGTATTTCCGTTCATTTTTCCTCTCTTTCATGATTTGTTATTTACATCGATAAGGTGAAGGCTGATGCATTGAAAGCAAAATTGTGATCTTATCATGATGCGAAGCATCAAATCCAAAAAAAATTCTCGGTCTGAGTTTTTATGAACTATATTTGTCAGGGGTCCCACGGACTTGTGTGACTCCTAATGTTGTTAGGATGATTTATCCCTGGGTAGGTGAAATGTACCACAAGTTGGGAACCCCTGGATTAATCTAAAATAAAAATAAATTGAACTCAATGATCCATCTTATTACTTCTTATATTTGTGGTAAATGTATTAAATTTATATCTGTTATATACAGATTTTTCTTGTCCCCTCTAATTTATATGGCTGTGATGTTTGTAACATTTGCTTTTATAATCTTCTAAATAACTTTATCAAGATGTAAAATATTTTTATACCTTTATAAACTTTTCAGTAAAATAAAATAAAATGTTTTGAAAACATTATTTTAAACAGAACAGAATAGATTTTTATTTCTCTCAAACCCTTATTCACTGGTATAAGATGAGTTCACTGAAAATTAGCAATCAAGATGAAAAGATATTAAATACATAATATGTAAAATATACATAAAAATTAATAAAATACATAATAATACTTTTTTAGGAGGAGCACACTTTGTTTATAATACTGATAACAGACACAATTTTCTTAGTGTGCCAGCAATTTTACAATTAAATAGCTGTTTAAATTTAAGAAAATTAGGCTGAACGGGGCAGGGCAAGTTTTTGAAACGTGCCCCCGTTCAAATTGGTTCGGGCATGTCCCCCCCGGGCCCAATGTCCTAAGACAAGGGCACCGGGTCCGGGGAGAAAAAGGCTGAACGATATAAAATTTCTTTAAATACACTGACCCTTCATTTCTACCTTTTCTTTAATAAGTGTGTATTTGCTGATTGTATCTTTTCATTATCCAAGTGCTGGATAAACTGATCTCCTAGGCAGAGTTCAACAGTCTAGTTTAACCAGGTGTGAAAAATAACTACCATACAAAATGGCAGGGGACTGTATGAACAGAATCACAGAACATGTACTGAAGTATTGCTATACATGTATGTATACAATGGTCGAACTTCGGTGTTTGGGGGACACAGCAATTACTGCCTTGGATTTCTAGGAATCAAAAGGACAGCAAGGCAATTTTGATGAGCACAATGGCAAATGTGTTTTCTATGGGCCAAGCAGGAAAAAGGGCACAGCAATATTTGCCTTCATTAGAAGTGAAACTGAGAAGACACTGTGGCAAAGGGACAGGGCAGTATGGCAAATGCCTCAATGCATTGGTGAAATTTGACCCTTGTATACATATACAAAATGCTAAAACAAATTGAAGAAAGTAGATCATACATTCAGAAAACAACACATGCTCCAACACATTTATTTCTTAAATTTGACTTAACACATCAGGCTCCAGCTGTTAGAAATTTAATAGTGTTTTTTATTAAAGCATGTTTTGTAAAGGTATAATAAAAAAATATATAAAACCTTTACAAAACATCCTTTAATAAAAGATGAGTAAATAAGCCTGTAAGTAATCATCTAATTTTGAACAATAACATTTATTTATTTGTTTAATATTTGTTTAATGACCCATACACCAGCACAAAAATAAATATCAGCTATTGGAGGAGGGGGGGGGGGGGGTCACACAGAATGCTAACAAAACTGAAGTAATACATACATGTAAGCTATTTCCATATGATTGATGAATGATAATTTAAAGCGTTTGGCATTTTTGAAAATTTTACAAAAAATATATAATAATAATAATAATAATAATTATTATTATACTAATAATTAAAATAATATTTATGCATATAATAATAAAAATAATAATAATTATAGTAACAATAAAAATAAATTATTATAATAAAATTACTGGTCACTAATATTATTTGAAAGAAAATGTATTACTAACATTTAAAACAGACTACAAGAGGTTTAACTAGCATAATAACCATAAATAAATACATGTAAAAATACATTGTTTATAATTAATTAATGGATGATCAAATTAATTAAATAATTAAGTACTAAACACTGATAAATGATTTACATCAATATAAAAATCCATGAACATTTTGACAATTAAATAAAACTAACTAATACAATTTAATGTAAAGGGTTATGTTAAATAAAAGAAACATAACAATTTGAAAGAAAATCTATTTTACACCGATACCTCTGAACTTTCACACATGAATACACCTGCTCAGTCAGTAAAACATTAATCACATACATGTAGGACTGAAACACTTTGGTGGACTCATTCTTTTTACTATAGTCTGTTTAGGCTGCTTGGAACATGGTTTTTGACAAATAAAAACCAAAATATGTAACTTACCTCATTAATGTTGATATTTATCGAAATTAAAAAAAAGTCCTATTTTTTCTCTGGATTGATGTGTCCATTGGTTTTGTATTGTTTAAAGGGCAATCAAAAGTATTGTTTTGGCATTTCGAGCCAGCGTTAATTTGACCGCCATTTTGCAGACGTCTGACAAATCCATATAGAATGGGGATGTTAGGTAATTATTTGTATAATGTATTTTTATGGTACGTGGTTATTATTTTATAAATATATTTATCATAACTTAATATCAATGCCATATTTGCAAAGATTTATTTATTAAATTTAAAGCAAAAACGATGAATGAGATATGAATATTACCGGATATGACAGAGATGTTCTGAATGTGAGTTACCTCATTTTGTAATGATCTCATCTGCCATGTATGTTGCCGTTGTCAAATATATTTGAGTTTTACACTGTTGAATGGGTAATATTTAAAATTATTATTGAACAAAGTAATGAAACATTTTGGAACATAGGACATTTTAGTTATTTCCAAAACTCTAGTCCTTTTTAGCCTAGCTTCACGAAAACTAAAGTAATCGAAAAAAATCCATGCTCCAAGTAGCGTAAACAGACTACAGCCTATAGGCTAGCCGTATAGCATAGGTGGATATTTTTGTTTGGTTCGACATCTGCAAGTTGACTGCAACCTAGACTAAAATATTTTTGACGGTATTAAAACAAAAGATCATAAATGATTTGTGGATTTATTATTATTTACTTACAGTCATATCTGGAATCACTTTAGTTAATCGGTAGAAACTTTTTTCTGGGTAACGTGTCAAAAAGTTATTTCGTGCAACAACTCTCCCAACACCACAATTCTTTAAGTTACGAGCTATTTCATTCAGAGATTTGCCTCGAAAGAAACTGTGTCGTCCAACGTATCGAATAGGCATTGTTTGTTTTTAACTGACACTCAGAAATAATATGCACTAACTGAAATAACGTAAAGGTTATTGACATTTAAGATCGTGCAACACTTCCTCTATGGAAGCTGCCATTCTTATTCTTCTGTTCTGTTATTTTCTCCATTAGTATTAAAGCACCATTTAAAAATTAGAAACCATCTCTCCCTACCTGACTTTAGCACTTAAGTTTCCATTGATCTTTGATATTAGTGCTTACATACTTTCATACCCTTTAAAAAAAATATAAATATGTAATTCAAATTAAAATAACAACTATTTACGTTATTGCTATGAATAACTACTGTAATATAAAATAATAATTTCCTCGTATTCACAGCTAACGTTTTAAAATAATAGACCATGAAATAATTAGAAAAAAGTATCCCAAAATCTACCTGTTTACTAAAATAAAAATTAAAATACGGCATGCATATACTCAACAAAATTAATTAAGGACCAGCAAATCGTACCAGTAAAATGGTTAATTTGTGATAAATCTACAACGATCCACCCCACTCTCCCAGCATGCACGGTTTTTGCATGTATCACAGTTCAAATTATACTCAATGTATAAAAATCATCTATGGTCAAAACTTAATAAAATAATATTACGAACCCCCACTCAAAAAACAAACAAAACAACAACAACAAAACAAACAAACAAACAAAAACAAACAAAAAAACAACAACAAAAAACAACAACAGTGAACTACAGTCTACTGGCCTCTAATTAATTTTGTTGAGTATATAAAATGTATATTGTATAATGTACATGTATATTTAAAATAAAATTAATTACACTGACGCACACTGTATTATATTTACTGGTGTTACTCATAAATTTTACATCAACACGTACACACATACAATCAATCCACGTCTGACCATCTTACAGACTCGAACACGTCCTGAATATATAAATTTGATTTTAAACCATTATTATGAAATACAAATTAAGTAGATTAAGAAGAATTATATATAATGTCAGAAATAGCTTATCTTGGAAACTTAAACACGTTAAGCTCGTAACAGTCTATTAATGGGATGGATTAAGTAGGCCTGTGTCTACGTCAGTGCTGCAGTACTATCATGGGCGTAAATACCGGGAGCGGGGATGGAGGTGGGGCGTCCCCAATCTTTTCGGACAGGGGGGGAACGCCTATATAATAATCCCCATCCATTGTTTGCTTCGAAATTTTTAAATTAAAATGCATAAATAATAATCTGTACCAGTATGTCTCATTATTGTACCAGTGTAACACACTTAAACGTGGTTTTAGCGCAAATATACCGGTTTGCAGGGATTCTATAATAGCGTCAATCCTAGGGGCAGAGATGAGGGACACATCCCCCATTTTTGGACAGGGAGATGCTCCGTCACACCCACTTTTAGGACAGGGGGATGTTCCGTCCCCCCTCCACTTTCAGGAATATCAAGGATGCAGTCCACGTCTTGCATCTGATCACAGTACAACAGCACATAGTGTGGAACTGCGTAACGTATTCATCCCTCTACAGGGCGATTTGCCACCCAATAATCTACGGCGCCCTTTATTTGCAACAATAGGCGCCCTAAAATATACATTTATTGAACACGTTGTTAATGTTGACTGATGGCGCCTCTATTCAGTTTTGCCCCCTCCCCCCCCAATATTTATACCAGAATTATTATCTACCAGAATGTTTTTTCAGCCTTAAAGATATTAGATAATGTTTGTTTAATAACCCAACAACACAAAAATAAATATCGTCTATTGGATGTCACGCCATGGTAAATAATAAATATGTTAAAATCGATCAAGAGTAAAGAACTAATTTATATTTTGTAGGAAAGGAATAAAATATGCTATGCGAATTGGTGTATTTTAGAAATGTACAGATATGTTTTGATTTGTTTAAACATTATTTATTACAGTTACATGCCCATTCATTAATCTCATTTGGCACAACCACACTGTAAAAGATGCAAAAAAAAAAAAAAAAAAAAGAAGAAGAAGAAAAAAGTTTGTTGTACTTAACGACGCCCCTAGAGCACATTGATTTTTTTTATCTTATCATCAACTATTGGAGGTCAGTCATATGGTCATTATGACATATGTATTTAGAGGAAACCCATTGCCACTACATAGGCTACTCTTTCCGACAAGCAGAAAGGGATCTTTTATATGCACCGTCCCACAGACAGGACAGCACATACCATGGCCTTTGATCAACCATTTGTGGACCACTGGCTAGAATGAAAAAATAGCCCAAACTGCAAATGGGTCCACTGAGGATCGATCCCACAAACGACCGGTTCACCGGTTGACACTCTACCATTTGAGCTAAATCCCGCTCCTTCATTGCTTTGACATTTCATTATAGGAAACACGCTGCCGCCAAATAGGCTACTCTTTCCAATAAGCAGCAAGGATTCTTTTATATGTACTGTCCATCAGACAGGATGGCCTTTGAAAAACCAGTTGTTGATCACTGGTTGGAATGGAAAATAGCACAATCCGCAAATAGGTCCACCGAGAAGGATCGATCTAACGATCGACAGCTACATCCCGCTCTCATGTAGAAGATGCGTATCGTAGACATGTTTTCTTTTTGTGTAACATGTACACATTTATATTTCTCTTTAACAATTAGAAAAATAAACAGAATCCGAGAGAATATAGACTAAAATCCACATTTAAAATTAATGGCTCGTACACACTCAACACAATTAATTATGGAACAGTAAATATTTTTGAGATTTTTTGAATTCGATATCTAAAGACATATTTTGTTAAAAAAAATACTTGATAACCGTACCCCAGGCATGTGACCTGGCCGTTAACCAATTTTGTTGAGTATTGATAATCTATATGCAGTGTGTATGGATGTATAGTACACATTTAAAATAGAACGAATTACACCAACGAATGTAACGAAAACATTTTATTATATGTTCTGATATTACTCATAAACATTATGTTAACATAATATTATAAACACATGCAATCATTCCACGTCTGATCAAGCAACAGATCCGACATACTGTTGAATAAATACATTTGATTTTATGGAAGTACAAATTAAATGGATTAACAAGAAATATCCATAATGTCAAAATATTGTTTACCTAGGAAACCCAAAACTGTTAGACTAATGACAGACAGTAATCATGTCACGTGAGCGCTGTGGTCGAAAAATGTAAAGGTACGCCGCTTACTAATCATTATATGCGATGTTTTGAAGAAGGTAAGTTGTGCTACAATTTTTGTTCTTGTTTTCACAATGTACATTTTACAAGTCATCGGCTTGTTGATTGTTTATTGATGTTAAGGTGAGACGTGGACTGCTGCAACCTTTAATATTGTAATTATTTATTCTAGACCCCACCGAATCTCAAAATACTTAAATTAAAACTCAACTAAATAAAACAACTAACACTGGTCACTATTTACATTTTTATATCGGATATTGGTTTAGATTGACCAAAGGCTAGATTTTTAATTTGCTGCCGACCATAAAAGGCACACTGGCAAGCAGAAATAAACAATCTATTCCAACAAACAATCAATTAACAATATCAATCAAATAAAAATAAAATATCAGTGCAAGTGAATTTTAATGAATGTATCGGACCTAAGATCTGCAGCAATTCAAAATCAATCAACTTGAGGAGAGTTGCCAAACTCTGAGAACAGCATACTTCTCCTCCCAAAATGTCTTAATAGAAAATATTAAAGTTGCGGCCTTTAATCTTGTAATAATTTAATTTAACTTACTTACAAGAACATCAATTTTTGTTCTTGTTTTCACAATGTTATGAAGTACATTTTACAAGCCATCAGCTTATTGATTGTTTGGTGTTAGGGTGAGAGGTGGACTGTTGCAATATTGTAATTATTTAATTTAACTTTCTTACAAGAGCACCAGACGTTAAATTAACATCATTTTCAGTGGGTAACAAGTTACATCTGTCTTCCTCGATCACCACGCATTAGACGGAAACACCAGCTCCTCTCACACATGCTGCAGTCCTTGGGGCTGCCAGGTCCCCCTACAACTTTTCTCTCAGGGGCAGATCCTCGGGCCAGATGGTTACATCAGTTTCTTTATAATAACGCGCATAACACCCCCCCCAAAACCGAAACAAACTCAAAACAACAACAACAACAACAAAAAGCTCCTCTACCAAAAATAAACAAACAACAACAACAAACAAACAAACAAATACACACACACACACACACACACACACACACACACACACACACACACACACACACACACACACACACACACACACACATACATTGTATATACACACATATATATATATGTATAATACAGGGATAGAAACAAACGCTCGCCCCCTCGCTCGAGGCGAGTAATAATCGTTAGGGGCGAGTAAATCCTTACTGACGCTAGTCCCCCAACCCCAGTAGATATTTTTTTCCAATCTTGTATTAAGAATTTGGATTATTTTGAGATAGTAGCTGTCAGACTGATAATTTGCCGATGAAACCTATATTATACACGACTTTTTAAGTGAGTTCTCTGATTTTTTTTTTTTTTTTACATCGAATATATATGTCTTCTTAACATGAACTACACCTTACACTGAACTACACCTTACACTGTAATTCGCGTTATGGATCAACCCAATCCTAAAATTAAAATGGGGAGGGAGGGGGGACTAGTGATGTTTTAAGGTTACTAGTCACTCAGGTGAGTGAAATAATTTCTTAATTTCTACCCTTACTCTCTCTCTCTAGATATGTGTGTACACACAGACACACACACACACACACACACACACGCACGCACGCACGCACGCACGCACGCACGCACGCACACATATACATAGTCGTAGCAGGCACGATAATTCAATTCCCACTTTCAGATGGTATGTTAAAAAATAGTTTCAGCATATGCCAGGTTTGTTTGTTTTCTGGCACTTGTAAGCAAAATATAAATAACCACTTTGAGAGATTAGTAAATCTGTTTTTGTTTTGTCACTTTGCGGAGACATCGTTGAGTTCGTGCATAGGGGAACGGGAGGTGCACATACCCCTATAATATGTCTCGACCTACATTCTCAATTATCGTTGTGGCTCAGCGGATACCCAAATTGCGATGTTACTACAGAAATTTGACGTAAATACACGAAACAACTATTATACAAACTGTACAAGTCTGTACTCATCACCGCATAAGTATGTATCAAATATATACTAGGCCCGCACAATCGTTACAGCCAAAAAAATAATTTGCCCTAACAAAAACAATAATTTTACTATTTTCCGTTGTAGTCATGCATTTGATATTAATCACCAAACACAATGGATAA
>JAULBS010018085.1:0-10845 GCA_032355785.1 Symmetromphalus regularis
GCTAAAATTTTCAGTATATCAGTTTTTTAATGGATATTTTGACATATTTTGTTTGTGCAATTCTAAGATGGGAGTGGTGGAAAATTGTCAGAAAGCTGTTGATTTGACATGGAATGACCCAAGAGACAACTAACTGACATTGAACATAAAACTGTCTGATTGTAAATCATGACCTAAATTTAACATGAATGACAAATTGCTTATATAAAACTTGACTAGACTGAGCAATGCATAAACAAAATCATATTTACAATTTCGACAAATCTACGTGAGGTAGAAAAATTAATGTAAAAATTGGTTGATAATTAACCTTAACATATATAGAAATTGACATGGTATCTAAACTATTAATTTATGGATATATAGTATACAGGCTAACCAGTTTTAAAAGATCAATAGCTGATGATCCCATTTAAATTTTAATAAATATTTCACTAATAATATATACAACTCCATAGCACCATTAAATAAATGGAAGAAAGATTGTATCAGACAACAGATATTACTATCCTTTGACATAAACACCAAATAATAGCTTTTAAAGAAAACAAGAGTGATTTTTATACTTGGAAGAAATGGTTTATCAGGTAGTTAGCTTGAAAAAATACATTTGTTTCTAAGCTATGCAGTTATAAATGAAAATGTTATGCAAATATATGCCATTTTTACCCTTAATGGCTGTTACTTGATAAGTGATAGCAATGATTAATATGAAATAATGAACACATCATGGCATATCTTTTTCATTCACTTAAAACTAAACTCCACACACTAGTTTCCATATGTCATTATCTACACATTATACATAGCAATATACAATACAATAAATTTAATCAGACTTCTATTTTTAAGTCAGAACGATGTCCATATTTTTTAAGCATTTTGTCTTCATTCTTCAACTTTGTCTTCTCTGTACGGGTGTGCCAGACCAAAATCTGAAGAGAAGAAATAATCTAATCAACATACCGGTATGTTTTCCAGTACTACATGAAAAACATTAATAAACTCCAAAGCAGAACATTTAAAAATATCATTTGATTCATAGAAGAAAAATATTCAATTACATAATAGCCCTGTCATAGTAGGCAAAAAAAAAAACACTAAACTTGGTTGCTAATATTATTGAACAGGATGGTACAAATTTTGCACTTGGGTTGGGTTTGGGTATTTTGTTTTTTAAATAATGAAGAATATACTGATTTGAGAAAAAACTTCATTTTAAAATAGGGTGTCATTTTCTTCAGTGCTTTATACTTTTTTTTACTTTTTTTTTTTTTTTACTTTTGGTGTAGTTTAATTCAGCAACTATAAATTTTAACAAAATATGAATTATTCTAATTGGAATCCTAAATTGTCATTAACAGTAACATTTGAAATATTCATTGTTTTATGATAACCATTTTTAACTGACAGACATTTTTGGTCAATAGTAAAAAAAACAAAGCTATTTTGTTTGCATAATATAGTGGCCTATAAAAAGTAAATAAATAATTTTAATGTATGAAATAACATAATCTGTTTAAAATTGGAACACAATGAAGATGTAAAGCAAAAGTCTTGATTTGGCTTGGTAATTTAGAATGGTATTAACTACTAGTAATTATTTTGGTCAACAGAACAGAGTGAAAAATATTCTACAATATTTGCTAAATCAACAAAACTGTGACTGCCAACATGGTCAACAACAAAAAATATAATTCCAGGCATGTTTCATGCGCACGCATGCACACACACAAACTTTAGTTTGGGAATTAAATACTGGTAATTTGTAATGCTCATTTGGGATTCCATATCTATGCTTCTTTTTTTTTAGGATTATCAAAAGAGCATCCCTATAATCACAAGATTACCTTTCTGCAATTATCTGCCTTTGGTTCCAAGTCATTAAGAGTGATCTGCATGTTCGAAAGTATGGTGGATTCTTGATAACCTCTCTGTACATTTAGACTGAACTCAGCATCAGGAAACTCAAAAAACAAACCCAGATTTGCTGCAAATCCTGCCATATCTAATGCAAATGGTCGGTCCGGCTTCCAGTACGTAAACCAACCAGTTACCTATAAAACAAAAAACACAAGCTACTTAAAATTTATGGAACTGCTGAAAGGTAAGAATTAAGACAATCTAATTATTAAATTGTTTTTCTTTAACAGAAATATATTGTATATTTTCAACTTAATACATCTTTATTTTTATGAATATCTTAGCTGAACTGTTTGTACTTTAAAAAGAAGTTTCAAAAAGATAATTTAGAAAATATATTGAAAATACATCCACCGGTGCAATTACACATTGTATAGCTCTTGATTAGTCAAACAGATAAACATAGAAATTTACCTCACCAATGTTGGAGAAGCAACACCAATGTCTCACTTTACACAAGTTTAGCTGAGCCTAATAGATACAACATGATTATAATTATTTAAGCAAACTTACTTTTCCATGAGTGACAACAGGACTCTCATATCTTAGATAACCACTCAAACCTACTGGCCACACAGATACTTTGTTAGTGTATCGCATCTGAAGAAAAAACAAGTTCAAATATAAAAATTCATGTACCTTAAAACTATGCACCTTTAACAAATTATTAGCAACCGTAACATACATTTGGTTAATTATAACCCCCTATTTAACTATTATATTTTATTACATATTTAAATAAATTTCTTATTTAGAATATCCTTTTAGCACATCAAATTTCTTCCTGGTTGTTCTGTTATTTGAACTTGCTCAAAATGCATTTTATATGAAATAACGAAGCACCATGCCTCAAAACTAGAGACAAAGAATGAATCTGACATATGGCATACTAAAAACATTCAGTGGATCTTAAGTCAGACATCACCATTTTTCTGGAAACAATAAAAGTCAGAAAAACACAAAATAACAAACTGCTGTCTTCATAATAAAGAGGTATTCTTACTTCTTCAAAAAGCTGCAAGTCGTATGTGTTATCATCATCCGCAAAGAAAACCACACCTGGCTGTATCTTGGGGTTAAGATTTTTTCTCACCCATGTCAGTCCGGCATTTCTCTGTAACACGCCTCGAGGCTTGAGCCAATTGGGGTCTGTAGATTTAAGTTTGTAACTGACAGGTGTCACAGTATTCAGATGTGTGAAAGTCAAACCTGACTGCTTTAAAAAATTAGCAACCAATGAAGTTTTATTATTAGAATCTTCAATAACGATCCAATGAAAATTAGTCACATGAAGAAAAGTATGTTTAAGTCTTGTCAAATCAGCTTTTTGTTCTAACCTGTAGTAAGTTGGGGTGATGGCATATATCACAGGAATAGATTTATCAAATTTGCGATTGTTTTTTCCTCTTATTCCACTATTCAGATGCATTTCGGTTATTTTAGACTGAGCAAGTTTTAATTCAGTTTTCAGTTCTTTGATTTGCTGCTCCTTCTGGTCCATTCTTGAGCGATATTTCTCTAAAAGTTGTTCTAATCCTTGTTCATGATCTCCAGGACACCATCCTATAAACACATGTTGAAAAATGATTGAACCCAATTATCTTGATATTTGTTTATCAAATATATATTTATTATTAAAATAACAACTGGACTCAAGACAGATTACGTGTTAAAATTAGCAAATGTTAAACATCCAACAGCTGATGAGTAATAAATCAATGTGTTCTAGCCGTGTCATTAAAAATAATAATAAAATGTAATTATTATTAAACCGACATGTAACTCCAATGAAATGTCAAAACATTAAAAAAAAGATGTAGATATTTAACTTAGTAAACTATCATGTCACATTTAAATTTTCCTGTTATAACTTTGTTCAATAATCTATTGGCTATAGAAATTATAAGAAAAATATTAAATACAAACCAAAGTTAAAGATCATGAATATAAATGCCAGAAAGAAAATAGCTGCGTAGAGTAGGAAAAGGTTCTTTGGGTTAATTCTGGGCATGTTGCTGCAAGGTCAACAACACCACTGACATAATGCTATCTCAAACAATGTAAAAGAAACATCCAAGCAAATTCCATGTCTACAATCTGCAAAAAACAAAAACAGTAATGTCATGAATACACTTTTGCTGAATATAAATCAAATCAATCAATACTTAATAATAATTAACCTAACCATCAGATGTGGATAGTATAATTTGGAATGGGGAGAAGGGTCTTTTGTAATTCTGTTCCATCTGCAATGGTAGACACTCAAGGAGTCATATAATTAAAAAAATTCTGGCCCAAAATATGAGGGAAATGGCCTTTTAACCACCCCATGCCCTCTCATTAGAAAATGCAAAAAAAGATACTAAAAAATGAAGTATTTCAATCTAAAAATGTTCATTTGACAACATTGTATCATGACTTTAGAATATCATGCATTCTGCTGGGTGGAAGAAGGAATATAACTCAATCCCAGCAGAACACAAGAGATTCTACGGTCCTGATACAATGCTGTCAAATAATACAAATGCACATTTTTAGATTGAAATTTTTTTTTTTTTCTTAATTTTTCATATGAGATGGCATCTGATAAGAGTATATACATACAAGAAACAACAGGTAATACACACTCATTTATTCCTGGACACTCATATTTTTCTCCTGGGGCCTGGGTATTCATTTTTTTCTTATTACACATATTTTACTTAATTAGTAAATAGACTTATGGAAACTTCTTAAAACTTGTCCAATTTTTAGGCAAGCTACCCCATCCCAATAATTATTTTTGCTTTACCATGTCAAGAGAAAAACAGACTAGAAAAAAAGGACTAGAGTTTTGGAAATAGCAAAAAAGTCCTATGTTCCAGTTTTTTCATTACTTTGTTAAATAATAATTTAAAATATTATAGTATAGAAAAATCGGGAATATTTCACATCGATAATAAAAGTTGGCAGACGACATCATTACAAAGTGGAGTAACTCTATCCATTTTAACATTCGGAACATCTCGGTCATTTCCTGTAATATTCCTATCTTGTCAACTGTTTTTGCTTTAATAGATAAATCTTTGCAAATATGGCATTGCTATTAAATTATGATAAATATATTTATAAAATAATAACTGCGTACCATAGAAATACATTATACAAATAATTACCTAACACCCCCATTTTTATATGAATTTGTCTGACGTCTGCAGAAAATAAAACATAGAGGTCAAAGGAAACTCGCTTTGAAGTTCGAAAACAATACTTTCGACTGCCGTTCAAACAATACAGAACCAATGCATATAGCAATCAATAGAACACTTATTTATTTCGAAAAATGTGAACATTAATGAGGTAAGTTATATATTTAGTTCTTTATTCGTCAGTATCAAGTAGCGTAACCAGACTATAATGTCGCATTTGAAGAAAATGCTCTTGTTAATGTAATGAAGAAGAAAATACATTCTGCTCTTGTTAATGTAATGTAGAAGAAAATGCTCTTGTTAATGTAATGTAGAAGAAAATGCTCTTGTTAATGTAATGCAGAAGAAAATGCTCTTGTTAATGTAATGCAGAAGAAAATGCTCTTGTTAATGTAATGCAGTGATCATAATGATGCTTACTTTTTTTCAAAGCATGGTTAAGTTAATCATGAATTGGTGGAGTATTTATTTTTCAAATAGGTTTGGAAAACGAAAATAAAATAATAATAGTTCTGAATTGGTTCCTTATGAATTGTTTCTTTATGTTTCATATGTTACAGGGCTGGCAGGGGCAAGGGGGCATTTGCCACTCAATAATCTGCGACGCCCTTTTTTGCGACAATAGGCGCCCTAAAATTGGCAAGATTTACATTTATTGAGTACGTTGTAGGCACCCTCCCACCCCCTCCCCCTAAAATTGGAAACGGCTGCGCCGGCACTGTGTTGGTGCAGATTAGTTTCAGCATTTTCGTTTTAATTGCTATTTGCCTTCATTTAAAATTGGGTTTCAAAATGTCCTAAAATTGTAAAATGTCTGGTCATCATTTTTAATAATTAAGGAAACATCGAATACAGACACAGACTTTCAAAAAGATACACTTCTGATAAAATAGTTCTCATCAACTATTCACTAATTTTGCCTATACCATTAGCCATTTTGGATTAAAAAGAAAAATATATGGTTCATCGTTTAGAAATCACATGTAAAAATAAGCCTTTGTGTTATTACTATTTAGAATCAATTGATCTCGTTACTTCAGATTGTTTTGAAAAGGTTCTTGATTTTGGTTTTCGCCTCCATTATGCTTAAATGAAATCCATTTAATTAATTTCTTTATAAAAAATTGAGCTATACAGCTCACAGGTAAATCCAATTAATGTTATTAACAAAATGAGGATAACCAGAAAGAAAATAAAACACAAGAAAGAAACACATTAGATTAGTAAAACTGAATTTGAAAAGCATAAAACAGCAAACTTATAAACTTAACTATTATTATTTAATACTATTAAGTTTTATATGTATTTCTAAAGACCATTGCAAATAACCATTATTCTGTCGTTCTGATTCCCTTGTGTTATAGTGTTAATTATATATATATTTGATATCATCTTTATGTATAGCAAAATACAATAAAATAATTTAACGTCCTATTTACAAAAGACTTCAAACAAAGGAATAAAAAAAAGAGTATACATGTCCAAAAGCCTAAATTCAACAAGATTCCGAAGCGTGTATTTTTTCTTCTTCAAATTTGTTGTTTTTACATTGATGGGAACGTGCATAATGTCAAAACAAAATTGCATCAGACATTATTTCAGTCAAAGATGCGTCGTATCATGAAGACACGTTCGCTTTCAAAACACGTCTTGTTTATGTTTAATATACGCTTTTGGACAGTCATTACTCTTTTTTTTATTCCTTAGGTAATGGAGACATTGGAAACACTACTCTAGCAGACCCGTCTATATGGGCATCCATCCCAAACGCTTGTATCCGGTGACATTGGGCACTACATGTGATTTAACTTTACCATGTTTATGGCATAGGAAATCTGGTGAGTTGTGATCAACGTACTAATTTACATTAATCATTAAAACGATTATTAACAACCCACACAGAATCGACATTTTAAGCATACTAATATGTGTTGCTGTTGGAAAGAGTTAGGGAGCCGGGGAGAGGGGAAGGAGGGGATGAAGGTAATTCGTACGCTTTGTATGAAGAGGAAAATGTCTAGATTTGTGTAGGGCTAGATTTATAAGGGGGCAAATGGGGCAATTGCCTTGGGCCCCTGTCAGAGGGGGCACCTAGTCTAAGAACTTCCTTTATAAAAAAATGTAATAATTATAAAATTAGTTCTATTCATTCATTTTAGTTCATTAAAAACAAATTCATATAATTTAATTTCTATGTTGAGGGACCTCCGAAACTGAAGTGCCCCAGTCCCACCCCCACGAACTCCCTCCCCCAAGGTCTAAATATCGGCCATGATTTGTGAACGACACCTAACATGAAAACTACAATCAAACTATTTATAAAACATCTACGTGTATACAGGCCAGAGCAGAGGAGGGGAGGGGGCAGGTGGGCTAGTTAGCATGGACCTACGATTTTGAAAGGGCCTACTCCCCCTGGTGTAGGCTAAGGTGTGAACCATTAGGGCTTTGGTAAAGAATATTGATATTGTAAATAGAGTAAAGGGGATTCTAGGTACATTATATACACTACATGTACATATGAAAACCAATACATAAATCATATATATTAAGCACTGATTACAAAATTATCTAACTAGCAATTTATTTACCATTTGGCTCAGGCCTGTTGTCAGCTCTGCATGACCCTGCATGTAGTTGACTGTTATTATCAACGTGGTTCATGTGTAGGTTGTAAAAACACACACAATATTTTGACCTTCCTTGCTCGGAACAACCAGTCGCGTATTATTGCTTCCAGCTTTTGTCGTGTAACACCAGGGCCGGCGCAGCAGTTTAAATATTGGGGAGAGGAGACTAAATAGGGGCGCCATCAGTCATTTGAATGAAGCCTACAATGTACTCAATAAATGTACCACATGCAAATCCTGATATATTTTAGGGCGCCTATTGTCGCAAAAAGGGAGCCACTGATTATTGTGGGGGCGGGGGGTGGGGTGGGGTTTGGGGATGGAGTGCAAATGCATGTCACTTATGTGACGTCACAATTGACTTGGACGCGTTTGCAGTTTGTGAAATTCATAATTTGATAATCTTACAGATTGTAACATCAAACGATTGCATGCCATAGTGTTTGTTTTTTTCAATTGCTGAAGTTGAAATACTCAAATAATAAAGCACTTCACTTGCACGTATAGGACTACAATATAAAATTTATCAAACTTGCCTAGCAATCGTATTAATCATCTGGTTCCTGACTAATGAATGAACCAATCTGTTGTGTTCTATACACACATGAAATGAAATCATGTTTAATATCCTATAAGTATATATGATAATTTATATATTCATCGATATACTAGTATTTATTTATTTAAAATTTATTTCGTATACTCTTTCATATTGAATTTTCATATTCATTTCAGACCAATTGATAAAACAAAAAATTGGAAGCGATGAATATGGGTATTCCTATGGCTGGACACGGTCTAACATGTTTGCTTCTAAGAAATACGGATATTACCCATCAAAACTAGTACGGATGGTTGACAATTGTCATCCAAGGGTCAAGTATAAATGAAGCTACAAACAAAAATATCTAAAAACTGAATTTGTAAAATCCGGAATATTTCTACACTTAATTAAGTAGTGAGTATAAGAGTGATGTCCTCTGCCATACTCCACCATAACCTAGTCCTTCCCAGTATTATCTTACCCCAATTCCTACCCCAATCCCACATTACATCATCCCAATCCCTCTTCAAACTATTCGCTATCCCACCTTAATTCTTGGCTAATCCCAACCCACTGCCATATAATCCTACCCTAATCCCAACCCACTGCCATATATATAATCCTACCCTAATACCTACATCAGTTCCACTTCATCCCAGACCACACTATCCCAGTTCCTTTCCACTTCAAACGATTCCCTATCCCACCTTAATTCTTGGCTAATCCCAACCCACTGCCATATAATCCTACCCTAATACCTACATCAGTTCCACTTCATCCCAGACCACACTATCCCAGTTCCTCCTCATCCATCCCACTTCAATCCCATCCCAACCCATCCCAAATCCGTTCACCAATCCATCCTAATCCACCCATTTGTGTGTAATCTCATCCTGCTCTCACTTCAGCCCAATCTCATCCCACATGACAACATGCCAATTATACACCACATTCTATCCTAATCATTTCTCAGTTTCTCTCCAATTCAACCCCACCCTAATGACATCCCACCCAGAGTGTTTTTAAAATAATATGTGGATCTAAAGATAAAGTCATACCTTCTGCGAAGGTCACCCTAAGAAATAATGTTTCGAAAGGGCAGTACTTCAATCTGAATAAAAATATTAGCAAATACATTTTTGGGTGACTTTTACAGACATTGTATGATAGAAGTATATCATACTGATGCATTGTACATAATGTTATCTTTTGTATTTATGTTACAAGACTTGAGTGTTTGTTTATTTGTTGTTTGTTTGTTGTTTTATAAATGTATTTGTATGCTTGTTATACATTGTTATAAATATAACTTTATTAAAACATTTCTAATAAAGGGATTTAATTCAAATTATTACGAATGTAATGTTCATTTTTAGCTCAGTATTCAAAAAGATACTTTATGAAGTTATATTATTTTATTTATATTAATTGGAAAAAGTAAAATCACAAGTGTATAAATATATATATGTGAGAACAATATTCTGTATATATATTTGTTTGCAATTTAATATATGTGTAGATTAATAACCCTTTTCTTCCAATTTCCCAATCACAACCTCACCCCCTAAATACTATTCTGCTGTTCTGGGAAGAACATCTGTTTATGTAAATGTGGTAAAAAAGTAAACTATCTGGATAAACATACTTATTAACAATGCCTCTCCTCCTCCAGATTATCCATTATTATTTTCAATTCTAATAAAACGTGTTTTTTCTTTATAAAATCACTATCAAATACTATTTGTTTTTATATCTGATAAAAATAATACATTATTATTTTAACTATTTTTACCATTTTTCTGTGTTTTTGTATAATATTGTAAATATTTTATTATTGTTTTGTTTGGTTTTTGTATACTTAAATTTCTATAACATACAGGTATGCTTGTCTCAAATGACATAAACCAATGACTTTCACATTTTTATAAATGTTTAATCAATTTCTTAATAAACTATTATCTCCCAATTTTATATCTTTATAATCACTCGTTACGAATGTGTGGATCATATCTTTAAAACCATTACTATGTCAACTGTCTTAATAAACCAATGTCTCCCATTTATAAACATTTATAATCAGTTGTTATAAATGTTTTAAAATCGTTAAAAACATCAATTTGTTTTTTTAGTAAACTAACGTTTGTCGCTTTTATATATTTTGTAAACAATTGTTTTAAATCATAAGAATTTGATTTATTAATAGATTTTTAAATATTTACAATCGATAGTCCTATAATTTTCATTTGTGTGTTTATAATCAATAATTGCATGTTTTCGACCACGATTTTGAAATCATATAAATCACAAACGTATTGATAAACATATATTTGCAACAGAGAAACGTTAAATATAAGTTCGATGATTAAAAAAATCTCAAATTTCCCGTTATACGAATATATCTGACATGAATTATAAATCATGTTCATATAATCAATGCTTATGTACGTTTGAAGTATCTGAAATCATGGTTGTCTGAAAATCAATAGTTTGTGTTTATTATGTTGATGGTTTCTGTTATGTTAGCGTTAGCAGTTTCCAATGTCTTATTGAACATGTTTTA
>JAULBS010018096.1:0-10845 GCA_032355785.1 Symmetromphalus regularis
GAGCTCAAAAGATAATGCCAAAATGAAGTGATGCATACTTTAATAGTGTGTTTCATATAAGGCTTAAATTAAATAATGAATTATTGTCTTTTAGTATATGTTTAACAGATGTAATCAAAGATTCTGACAAGATTCAGATGTATCATCAGGACGACCAGCAACTGCAGCACATTTCAGATATAGGTTTGTCCCATTCCTGTGTATTGTTAAGCATCAGATTAACCTTTCACTTATTGTAAATAGTACATAATGAAAAATCATGAATACAACCTACACATGTACATTATGACACTATATAGACCCATTTGATATAATTAATGATTTTAGGGTCGTAACTGGAATTGATGTAGAAAAGGAATTGGGCCAAAACAGCCCACAACGGATAATTATATTAAAGTCTAACTCCCATACTATTTTTAAAATGACACCTTTATCGTGTTTTCTAAAAAAAAAGGGCAATTCTGAAAGGAAAAAAGAAAAAAATACTTTTGAAATAAAAGGAGCATTTCTGAAATAAAATTACAAACTTTTTTATTATTTCTTTTTTCCTTAAACTAAATAATAAATTATTGTCTTTTAGTATATTTTTAACAGATGTAGTCAAAGACCATCATGATCACCATACACATCAACATGGTAAACATACAGACAACATTAAAGTGAATCTTCAGGACGACCAGCAACTGCAGGACATTTCAGTACCATACACAGCACAAATAGATACAGGTTTGTCCCATTCATTTATAATGCTAAACAGATTAACCATCCTCACAACGTCAGGAATCACTCGACTTCGTGGGACCCCTGACATATATAGTTCATAAAAACTCTGGCCAAGAAAACATTTTTTGATTGGGTGCTTGCTTTCAATGCATTGGCCTTCACCTTATTTATGTAAAAATGAAACATGGAAAAGAGGTAAAAATGAACGGAAATACAGCGTTTATCAGAAACATCAGTTTCAAAGGTAATACCAAAAATGTAAAATAATGACAGTTGCCTTCTTTGTAAGGAATTGTTACCAAAGAAGAATAGGCGGTTTATATCTAGTGATAGTTTCACTGTGAAAAGCAACTTCTCGAAAGTGTTGGGATATTTTCCACAGGAACATGCCAGTTATTCATCTCTTACTTATAAAAACGAGCTATCTGATTGGATAATAATATTTTTAAGCATGGTATCACCAAAAATGTTTTCGTGTAGATGGCATTGTGAGGATGCAGATTAACCTGTCACTTATTGTAAAACATATTGAAAAATATCATCATATAACATACATTTTACCATGACGCTTGGTAGGTAAAGAGCCACTTTACATTCATTCTATTTTATAATATGTTTGTTTACATAAGCATGGGTGCCAATCCAGCTTTAAAAGAGCGGGGGAGGGGAAGGAGAAATGGTGACAAACTGCTGCACACATCAATGTATAACGGTGTATAATAAATTTTGAAGGCTGTTTCTTACATTGAATTATGTCAACAATGACGTTAGCACAAAACCATGATAAAAGGGATGACTACTTGCCATTTTAAATAAATAAAGTAATTAAATTAATTGTTTTTGTTTTGTTGTTGTTTTTGTTAAACAAAAAAATTGGGAGAAGGGGGGGCATTTATATAGATTACCCCCCGGCTTTGAAAAGTGAGGGGGACATGTCCTCCCATTTCTCACCGATCTACGCCCATGCTTAAAACGAATTTCAAGAAAACATCCATCAGAAATGAAAATAAATAATGTATCATTAAGTGATTAACAAGAGACCATCATGCTTCAGAAGTTCCAGCGATCATCACAAGCAGGCATTGGAAGAAGTTGGCATTCTATACGTACAAGCATGTACAACAAAACACTAGAAAACCATATTGAAAAAAACTAAACCCATCACAGAACGTTGCTAAATCATATTCTTACAATCTACAAACAGTTATTTTAGTAGAATTCATTTTATAATAACTGAAAAACAAACAGATATACCACTGACCTGCATGAGTCAGTTTTGCACTGGGCTGTTATGTCCCACATTAATTATTTTCATTGAGGTCCACATTCTTTGACCTTTGAACTCTTATAACACTGTTACTCCTATCTGCTCCACTTATAGAAATAGTTCCAAGAATAAAGGTTAATGAACGAATGGTTATTAAATCAAAATTGAACAAAAATATTTTTATCACTGACAACTAATAGTGTATTTCATATAAGGTTTAAATTAAATAATGAATTATTATCTTTTATTATATTTTTAACAGATGTAGTCACAAATCCTGACCCTATTCAGAAGCATCATCATAAGAAGAAAAGGAAAAAACGCCTTGATACACATCCAACGAAACATCATGATCACACTACATGATAAATATACAGACCACCATGATCACACATACCACCATTAATAAAGAACACACAAACTACAATAATCACCATACACATCAATAAGATGAGCATACAGACCACCATTATCATCATACACAACAAGATGAATACTGCTGTACAGACCACCATAACCACCATACACATCAACAAGATGAATACTACTGTACAGACCACCATAATCACCATACACATCACCAAGAGGAACATACAGACCAACATGATCACCGTACATATCAACAAGATAAACATACAGGCCACATTGATCACCATACACGTCAACATCATAAACATACAGACAAGATGATCATACACAACAACAAGATGAACACACAGACTATACACATCAACATGATGAACGTACATACCAACATGATGAACAGACGGACCACCATGATCACCATACACGTCAACATGGTGACCATACACAACAACAAGATGAACATAAGACCACCCTGATAACCATACACATCAACATGATGAAAATACAGACCAACATCATAACCATACACATCAACATGATGAATATACAGACCAACATCATAACCATACACATCAACAAGGTGAATATACAGACCACCATGATCACCATACACATCAAGATAAGCATGCAGACCACCATGATCACCATATACAACAACATGATGAACATACAGACCACCATGACCACCATACACGTCATTATGATAAACATACAGACCATCATGATCACCATACACAACAACATGATGAACATACAGACCACCATACACATCAATAAGATGAGCATGCAGACCACCATGATCACCATACACAACAACATTGTGAACATACAGACCACCATTACCATCATACATGTCAACACTGTGAACATACAGACCATATACATCAACATGATGAACATGCAGACCACATGATACACTTGAACATGATGAATACTAGTATACAGACCAACATGACCACCATACATTTGAACATACAGACCATACACATCAACATGAACATACAGACCAACATGATCACCATTCACGTCAACATGAACATACAGACCAACATGATCACCATACACAACAACAAGATGAACATACAGATAGCCATGACCATCATACACAACATGGTAAACGTATAGACTATAATTATCACCATGATCACCATTCACATCAACATGATGAATATACAGACCACCATGAGCAACATACACATAAACAAGACAAACGTAGACCACCGGGATCACCATACATATCAACAAGATGAATATACAGACAATACACAATGACATGATGAACATACAGACCATACACATCAACATGATAAATATACAGACCATACACATCAACATCATGAATATACAGACCATACACATCAACATCGTGAATATACAGACCACCATGACCACCATACACATCAACCTGATGAATACAGACCATCATGATCACCATACACATCAACATGGTAAACATACAGACCAACATGATCGCCATACACATCAACAAGATGAATATACAGACCTCTATGATCACCATACACAACATGGTAAACATAGACCACCATTATCACCATGATCACCATATACATCAACATGATAAATATACAGACCACCATAATCAACATACACATCAACAAGATAAACATGTAGACCACCATGATCACTATACATATCAACAAGATGAATATACAGACAATACACATCAACATGATGAATATACAGACCACCATGATCAACATACACATCAACAAGATAAACATGTAGACCACCATGATCACTATACATATAAACAAGATGAATATACAGACAATACACATCAACATGATGAACAGACAGACCATACACATCAACATAATGAATATACAGACCATACACATCAACATCATGAATATACAGATCACCATACATGTCAACATGATGAATATACAGACCACCATGATTACAATACACAAAAACAAGATTAATATACAGATCACCATACACGTCAACATGATGAATATACAGACCACCATTATCACCATACACATCAACATGATGAATATACAGACCACCATGATTACCTTACACAAAAACAAGATGAATATACAGATCACCATACACGTCAACATGATGAATATACAGACCACCATTATCAACATACACATCAACAAGATGAACTTAAAGACCATACACATCAAAATGATTAACATGCAAACCAACCTGATCATCATACACGTCAATATGATGAATATACAGACCACCATACACAACAGCAAGATTCATATACAGACCACCATCATCACCATACGTCAACATGATCAATTTACAGACCACCATGATCAACATACACATCAACAAGAAGAACATACAGACTACCATGATCACTATACAAATCAACATGGTGAACATACAGACCACAATTATCACCATAAATATCAAAAAGATGAACATACAGAAAATACACATCGACATGATGAACATACACCAACATGCTCACCATACATCTCGACATGATAAACATACAGACAACATGATCACCATTCACATAACAAAAATGAATATACAGACCAACATGACCACCATACACATCATGATAGTAAATATGCAGACGACCATGATCACAATGCATATGAAAACGATGAAGAACATTTGTTATATGCTCCTGTCATAGAGTGGTAGTTTGATTGAAGACTAGAAGCGAAATAGACACGTTGCTCTGAGCATTTGTGGCATTTGCACAGCCTGTAGACGATATGCCAAATTTGATCATCTAGTTGCTTCTTTGCCAAATTTAAATCCAGTTGAACATTTTCATGGCTAGTTTATAAAACGTTAAACAGAATGTTCACTGTGGGCCAAAACACATCATCGATTTGAAATATTCTAAATATGGCTTGTGGATTTGATTTGCGAGTATATATATATATATTTTTTTTCTTTTTCTGTATTGCGCGATCGTGTTTGTATGTGTGAGTGTGTGCGTGTGCACGTGTGTATGTATGTATTTATATGTATGTGTGTATATATGTGTGGGTGCGTATGTACGTGTGTTGTGGGTGTGTTCAAAAAATGGTATAGATCTTAAAAACTGAAATGTATTTAGTAGGTTTTAAATACTGAAATTTATTTAGTGCGATTATTGTATTTATTAATCTATATTTAATTTAATAGATTTATCTTTGAGCACAGTAATGGTGTTTGTTGATTTAACTCGGTTATTACTCTTAATGCCATTTATATGATAAACACTTTGTTATTTAAATAAAGTATTCTATTTGAAATGTACGCTCGTTTGTTTCATCTTATTTATTAAGTACCACGTAACAGGTTCATTTCAACATGTATATCATTTTATCAGCTGATATTTTGAGGTGCTCTGTCACAAACCACATGAAAGTATTATCATGCATTTAAGTTTACTTCATAGAAAATGGCTGAATTTTCAATATTACAAAATAATGTAACTTTTACTCCACCTAAAGTAGCTTTGTTTTTTATATGTACAAATATATGTCTGTATAGATATTATATATAAGTGTATTATATATAAGTGTATGTTTTCCTATTTAAAATAAAGACATGTTATTTAACATTTGTTTTATCTCAACTCAGCTTTATGTTAGCTGTTTATACACAATACCCATTATATATATTTATTTATGTTTGTAATTTCTATATAATTATGTAAATATTTGTGTATTTTGTTAATTGTAAATTATCATATTGGATAAAATAAAAATGTTATTTTAAAAAAAGTAAAAAAATAAAAGAAAATAATGTAAGTTTTTATTAAAACTCACATGTATTTAGCACATTTGTACATTTTTAGAATGTTGCACATGTTTTTAAATAATAAAATTAAAAAATTAAAATAAAAGCAAACACAAACCCACACACATATACAACGAAAACCCTAAACATATTCCTTATTTAGCGTATTGTGCATCATAGTATATTTAAGATTGCACTTTCATCTGTGTTACTTATAAAGTGTACAAATGTAATCTACTCACATATTTCAGCACCTCTTCTGTTGTTTTCCCGTACAATTCAGTGTATGGTTCACATCCATGTGTCCATATCCCATATGCCGTGAGACCAACAGCGTATATGTCTGACATCGTTGAGAAATCACCTTTCCAAATAGCCTCCCACGCAAGCCAAAGTGTTGGTATGTTACCAGGATCCATGTCTGAATATGAAATTAAACGGTCATGTTTTCATTTTATATTCCTTACTGTGTATTCCTTAAAATAGAAAACAATTTTTGGAAGACGCCTTTATAAACTCACGTCATTTATATTTCCCTTTTCGTGTTATGCTCTGCCCATTTTGGGGTGTTATATAAAAAAAAAAAAGTTTTTTTTTCCCTTTCTTACAAAGGTTACGTTAATGGAAGTGGAGTGGACAAGGTACTTTGTCGAAACATTAATTGAACAATATTTAAAGAGGTAAATTTAAATCTCTTTGAAAAGGTCATAATATTTTTATGATAAAAAATTTCACTTTCAGTTATTTCTTTTATTTCAAACTAGTATAGTATAATGGGTTTAACTGGATTGGAATTAAAACATTTTTACATTTGTTATTATTTAAAAAAAATTAAACCCTGGATTATATTGTTAAGCTAACCAAGGGTTAGTGAAGTATTTCTCGTTAAAATATTAGAGAACATCGAGAAACGGTTTAAATTTATAATTCTGATGTAGTATCTGTTGTATATTTTATATAAATAAAACAAACAAGATGTAGGCTATAATCAATTGCTGTATTACTCTTACATTTAGCTGAGCCCAGTTGTTCAAAGCATTGTTAAGCTAACCATGGGGCAGATTAATATTTCTCTTTAAAATATCTTCATAGAAAGTTCAAATATACTTCCAATTTGATTATTTATGGATACCTAAGGCTATAATAATCTAAATTTCGACATATCTCTTCAATTACTATTTGCAATGATTTATAATTTGGTTTTGAAATATTCAACTAACCCATGGTTAGCTTAACCTTGCTTTGAACAACTAGGCCCTGAGGACTGAGAATAGTCCTCCACTGTCCTTGCACTCAAAGTGAGCAATAACACAAACTATTGTATCTTGATGGCCGTTAACTGCCTCTGGTTGAAAACTTCTCCCTCTTTAGGTTAGGAGGGAGAAGTGACGTCTCCCTAAAATCGAGACCTAGCTTGATCCCTATTACAGAATCTACATTAAATGTTATTGTTCATAATCATACACTGATAAATCCTATATACTTACGATACAATGTTTTGCAGCAAATTAAGTTTCAAAATACAAAGAAGAGCTGACCTATTGTCCATCAGTAATATTTTGTCAGTAAATAATTCATTATCTCAAATGAGACAACTCATGAAAGCTTACCTTTTTTTGGAGTGCACGCGTAGCTCATATCTGCTAGTTTGATTTTCGCTTCAGAATAGACCATACTGTACGGCGTGAGGTTTCGCACAATCCTTCCAGTGGAATGAACATATTTTAATCCATTGATAATGTCAAAAAAAAACTGCTGTTTCTTTCTTTCAGTTAGCCAGTCTCTGCAAGCCCTCCTTTCTAGCAAAACTTTCTGCAGACAGCAATGGTGCACATCTTCTTGTACACTGAACAATGGAGACGGTTTTATCTGGTAGGCATACAGTTGAACGATATTTGAATGACTCTTCAAAGACCGAAGAACATCAACGTGATTTACGTGGAGTTTGAATGTTTCTTCTGTCTTCTTTTCAATGCATTTGGCTATGTTACCTTTAGAAATACACTGGGGCGACTGCACCAGAATGTTTATAGCGACTGGTCTCGATCCAAATGTTCCAGCGTACTCATACATTGGACATGGGTCATTTTCTTGCCCACGTTTATGACACATCTTCAAGCAACAGTTTGACATGATGTTTTGTATACTTCTTCTGAATGCTTCTGGTAAGTTTACTATGTGATCAAACCGAACCAAAATATGACTGAACGTTTCGCGAACAATATGTGATTTATGGTATAACAAAGGCAACATTATTCCAAGATAAATCTCAATGCTGTGCTGATTAAGATGTTTCGACTTGAAATATTTGTCTTCGAATATCTTTTTCATAATAGAACACGCGTTGCGAATTGGGTGAGTTTCTTGGTGTCCATCTCCAATGATTTCTGAAAGATACACATGAATCTGTTAATCAACATATATACAGGGTTTCCATAAAGTCTCTTTACAATGTAAAATTTAATTTTTTTATTACAAAAGCAAATAATAGATGCACAAATGCAATATGATTAAATTCTCATAAAAACATCCCATCAATTGCCTTAGTAATAAATTGTTTTAAATTGTAGAGACTTTATGGACACCCTGTATTATAACGACCAAACAATATTCCTGATAATAACAACCTTTATTAAAAATTTTTTTTTATATACTGGTCAAACTAAACAGATCTGTATGTAGCACAGAGGTTACTGGAATATCATAATTAATTCAATAGTTGTTATACACGTTATTTGATAAAATAAATAAAACATTAAAAAAAGAAGCCAAGGAAACATTTAATTTGTTTTCAAATAATATCCCTTCAATAACATCACGGGCCAGATTCTAAGGAAGAATTCAACGTTTCTATATAATAATATAATTATTAAACCTTCCCTGTGGGTTTTTGTAAAATTCAGACCGGGCCATTAAAAATAATGCAAAAATCTTTTATTTTCAAAGAACAATATACTAGTAATTATCATATCTTCCAGATGAGTGTTTTTAAATAAGGACCAAGGTGTTAAAATGCATGCCAGATTTTGTATAATTTTGTGAGTTTGTATAAGAGTATTGTTTATGCATATACGATTCAACATTTTCAAAGAACAATATATAATTATCATGCCTTCCGTGTGAATTTCTATCAGAACATGGACCAAGCCGTTCAAAAGCAAAACTCTGAGCGTGTGATTTCCACTTTCCTCTTTGCCTTTGGTAAGACAAGTCCGTGCGTCAAGCATATCTCCAGCGCAACGACACATAGTTTTTTTGCTGACCTAGTATAGAAGAAGATGCAGACAGTTTGTTTGTTCCTGTAGTATTTTCTTGTTCCGAATCAAATTAAAGTAGAAATATTAACAATTAAAATGTAAACGTAATAGTTAAAGAAATAAAAATAATAAAACTGTATTTCAATCTGACAAAACCCAAATACATTTTCAACATCAAGATTTCATAAACTAATAATATTGCCAAAAGGTATTCTATAATACTCCCCTACCACGCTAATTTTGTAAATGCCTAGATCCACACCTACATTGCTACAGTTTGAACCGAGCTAAACGTAACCATTTCCACAAGCACAGAAAGACTAAGGTTGCGTTCCAGTGATTTTCTATAACATTTACATTATAAACGCATAACAAGAACTCATTTTTAAAAAGCATAACGTCATCCTTATAATCTAAGTGGCTAAGTCATGTTTTGGCCATTTTGAAAATTTCAGCCTGACTCACTTCTTGTAACATTTGCCATAAGCTGTAAAAAGTACCGACGTCATTGTGCTCTTCTAACCCACTTGATGATGATCAGATAAATGGTTAATACATGGTTATTGATAGGTAAATTGCATTATTAATTTTTTCGTTTTTTTTCTTCGTTTTTTTCTTTTTCTCAAAACTACAAAAATTGACTTAGGCACTTAAGTTATGAGGGTGGTGATATTAAACAATGTGCAAGAATAACAACCAGAGCAGGGGTCGAAATTAAGAAATTATTTTCACTCGCCTGGGGGAGGAGTAGGATTAAAATGTTACCCGTCCCCACGAACAATCACTAGTCCCCCCCCCATTTTAATTTTAAGATAGGAAAAAATATCTATTGGTCCGGGGGTCTAGCGTTAGTAAGGATTTACTCGCCCCCCCCTCCTCCCACCAGGAGGTGAGCATTAGTTTCTATCCCTGCAGTGTGTTTTGGTTAGCCATTATATAAGGATTTAATATGATAAAAATTACTATAGATTTATAAAAAAAACTGGTTTAGTTATGGCCCACTAAAACAAAATCCTATAAAAATATTTATGTTGTTTCCACCATTCGCGTATGAGCACTTAATGCTTTTTAATTATTAGCAGGAAATTAGCTTTGCAGACGAAAGACCACAGCTTTAAAATATACCAGTAACAGCGACAGATCTCACTATTGTCAGTGAAAAGAGCAACTTTCCAATCGGACTATCATACATTCAAGTAACGCAATGATAATAGTAATACTGTAATATAATATTATAACCACATCTTCAGTGAAGACATTAACTTTATAAACATAACTCAGTGGATCCATTTGCAGTTTGGGCTATTTTCCGTTCCAACCTGTGGTCCACAACTAATTTATCAAATGCCGTGTATGTGCTGTCCTGTCTGTGGGACGGTGCGTATAAAAAATCCCTTGCTGCTTATCGAAAGGACTAGCCTACGTGGCGGCAGCGGGTTTCCTCTAAAGATATATGTCAGAATGACCATATGTATGACGTCCAATAGCCGATGATAAGAT